>KZ506135.1:264503-290267 GCA_002844005.1 Limosa lapponica baueri
TTTGCACAGGTAAGTAGTTTTTGACTCTCTTTAAAATCTGTATTACCTGTTTTAATCCAAATTCAGATCCCCTCCATGCTCATCACAAGAAAAAGGGGCAAACAATTAACTGTTGTCATTCATTTTTGGTCACAAAAATTTGAGAATAAATAAAAAATTATTTTTGAATGCTACCGCTTTTGTAGCGGAATCAAATGCTATATAATTTTTTTTCTTCTCTTAGCTTGGTGGAAGAGCTGAAACACAATAATGCTGATTTTCCTGATGTCAGAAGTGGAATTTATGTACACGAAGTTGTTCCAAACTCACCTTCTCATAGGTATGTAGAACACATTATTTTCTTCACCATAAATCTCCAAATAGATACTAGTAGGTAATATTTCTATTTATATTCAAGTATTTTCTCATACAAGTCTTGATTTGTATTTAAACAGTTAAAAATTGTGCTTTTACATTTAAAAAAAGTTAAAATATTTGTGCTAAGATTCTAATTACATCTACAGAAGTGAAATATTTCAGTATCAGAACTTCTAAAATGACATTATGAAACACTAATGTGCAAATTTAAAGAACACCCCAAATGCAATGAACCAAATTCTGTTTCTGAAAAGTATGTTGAATATTAATAAATAGAAACTTGGTCTGAGTTTAAACAAGAAACAGGATAGCATTTACAGAAGACACTGTCAGAGCTATTATCTGAGACAATGCTTTATCTTAGGGGAAGAGACTATTTTACAGACCAGTTGGAAAATAAGTAAGACTCTTCTAAAATGTTACTTTAGGAATTACTTTAGAAAATGCAACGGCAGTAAAAGTGGCTATTCTGGATTACATTTGAACAGCAAGAGAGAAATAATTTACCTGTAGTTCCATTGGTACAATTTGCTTGTCTTGAAATTTTGAGAGTGGTTCCATTTCCAATGCTTGAAATACACACTGGAGATATAAAAGCATGTTCTGGAGTGAGTCAGTCATGACTAAAAGTCTTCTCTGTTTTTCCTTTGCTGCAGTTTTGTAGAAGGCTAGACTGCTTTTACTGTTGGTGTGTGTTTGCTGTTGTAGAAGAAAATCCTCAATGTAATAATGCGAGCCTGATTTTGCACTTAACGAGTACTACTGAGTACTATTCTTTCGCAGTCAGAAGGGTGGAATTTCCCTTCAATGGAAACTAAAACAAGTAAAAATTTATCACATCAGCCAAAGAGGTGCTGAATAGTCTCTGTACTTTTTCTCTGCATAGAATACATACTTACTGCCTTTTTCTTCTTGTCGTTGCAGAGGAGGGATCCAAGATGGAGATATTATAGTTAAAGTCAATGGGCGTCCTTTGATGACTTCCAGTGACCTACAAGAGGCTGTGATGAATGAATCTCCTCTACTACTTGAAGTTCGAAGAGGAAATGATGACTTGCTATTTAACATTGAGCCTGAAGTTGTCATGTAAATAGAATTGAGGAAGCTCTCACCATAATTAAACTCACTTACTCTGGAACACTAGATACCTCCTTTACAGCTACAGTAATTATACTTCCTGTTGACTAATGACAAGGTGGACTAACTTAATTGCCTGAGCCATTTCTGTACATAGTAGCTAGAATGAATTCAATTACGCCATTTATAGCGTAAATTTAACTCTCAAAGGAATTTAAGAACTGTGTTCTGGGGAGGGGGAGGAGGAAAACAAATTTTGGGTAGCTGTTAAAAATGGGGTCCACTTCCAGTTCCTGCAGGTTCCAAGCAGATTCAGTTCTGCATTTTGAAAGACCAAAATACTACTGGAAGGGAGAAAGCATGCCCAAAGGGGAAATTATTCTTAAATTGCAGTCATGGCTGCAGTAGAACCAGGCTATTGCAATGCACAATTGAGCGCCTTTTTTTTTTTCATGTAACTTTTTCAATGTGAAACTAGTATTGGCAAAGCTTGTATTTGTTCTTAGTGCTTGTACGCTACATGTCAATGCAGGTAGATTAAATCTGTAAATATCGAAAGGAACAAAAATGGTATCAGGCTACAGAGTGTTACACCTAGGTCATGCGATTTTGGAATATAGTAAATGATTCTTATAGAATTAATGCCTTATATAAATCAAAACGATGTGCTGAACAAAGTTAAGTTTGAGAAAATGCACAGTTTTTTAAGAATTTGATACAAATTAGTTTTGCATTTTACTGGTAAGCTTTGCTGTAAAATTGTTATACTACTTTTGGCTTGTACTGTGTATGTTTCTACTGTAAGGAGATTAAAGTTTACACAAATAATGTGTTGGTGTAAACATCTTTTTAAACAAGTATGTCTTCCCTCCCTCTTCTGTCATACTGGAATAGACTCTCTCAAGAGAAAATTTTCTTACAGAAAATTGAGCCGTGATGTTATGAAAACCCTTTGCAGAGCTATGGTATGATTATTCTGCCCTACGTAGACTATGTTTAGAAATGCTTTGCATGCAAGTCATTTATTTACACTTTTTCATATTTATGGATTGTGCTTTCACGTCATTTAGAGTATCTAGTTGGGATCCTGTTGTCCTCAATTCTGCTGGTACGTGACAAGAAGCAGAAAGGAAGCACGATTCACCCTGTTACTACAGCTAGAGTGTGTGAGACTTTCATGTAATTAACCCAGGACAGAAATTGCTAAGAGCTGAATCCAGGTCTTCTAGATCTCTGAAACCACACATCTATCTTTTTTCTTGGCAAATATTGCTACCGTTCACAAAGAGACAGAGAGTATCTCTGCTTGGAGCATTTTCTAGAGCAAGCTGTGCTTTCTAGACTTGGTCTTTGTTTAACTCCTTTTTGCATCAGAGTGTGTCTTTAGGGCAGCCAGAACCTTCCCTTTAAGTTGCCATCACCTGTAGGCTTTCTGGCTGTACCAACCGGCTTGTTTGTGACGAGCCTTACACCTTTGGGTTTGTATGACACCAGACGTGGAAAAGAGCTGGCTGGTTGTGACTGCAACTGTACAGCTGAAAGGTGGAGGGGGTATATTCCTCCTAAAAACAAAAAATTCTGTTTCTTTCCATCATATTATAAAAATGAATACTGTTTCTTTCTATCACGTTATCACCCATGTCTTTAATAGTGCCCTGACACCCATACTGTCACTAAGACGAGCTGTTTTCACCACTCCAACAAAAGATACGTACTTGTACCTGTTGAGTTTTCTGTATTCAGAGGGATCGACTCCTTTCTGTTAAGATACAGCCTTAGCATCCAGGCTTGCAGAAAGCATAAGCATGTCCTGAAGTTAGGATAGCTGTGGAATGCAGGATGCTGTCATAGCTAAAGTCAAACCTCTCCATACATGTGTACCACATTGGGACCACCATTCTGCAGTTTGTGAGGGGTGTTTGTAGGTGTCCATCGATTAATATTAGACAAGTAAATATATTTCCATGAGTTTGTTGCTGATTTTTCAGACTTTTGACCGGCAAATTGGTAAAAAGACCTACAGAATGGGTCTGAATGATGAGCTTCTCTTACTGTAAGAGAAGCTTTTTGGTTTCCAGATAACATAGTAGTGATTTTGAAATAAATTGCGTAACAACTTCTATTACAGTAATACTGAATAGAGTCTGAAAGTGACATAGCTGCATTAAAATTAAAACAATACACAGTTCTTGGCACTGGCTAAGTGCCTTGGCCTTTTAATCATGCCACTGTATGGAAGGGAGAAGGGCTGTTTCCGTACTTACCAAAAACGGTTGTTTTTGATACCAACAGCCCCTTTTCTTTCTAAGCTTTCTCTGACAATCTTGTGGAGCTCACACATCCTGGAGTCTGCAAGTGCCATCACGTTGCAGCAGATTTCACTTTGAGGGAATAAAGGTCAGATGAGGTTCTTTTAGAAAGCAAGCATTGTCATTTCCTTTGGCCGCAGGAGCATCTGTGTCGTTTCAGCTGTGGTGTGACCCTTAACTGCTGAGATAAAAGAGCAGACTTTATTAATTGCCACTCATCCCCCTGACATTGGCCAGAGCTGTGAAGGTTAATTGCAGCTCCGTCTTAAGGTAGAGTCAGCATCTACCAACGCCAGCAGTTAATGTTAAGTCTATAACACAACCTTCCTAGCTTTGTTCCTTGGCTAAGAGAGAAAATACAACAGCGGTCGCTGCCTAAAACAAAACATTCAGCAACTTTTCTGTTACAAGCAGTTACTGGCTGTGGCTCCCTGAGGGCAGGGAGCAAGTTAAAGACATTTCAGGCTCAGTGTTCGGTAGAAGACAGGAAAGAGATAACAGCATGCATAACACAACACCATTAATAAAGAGGGATGGGGGCTGTTAGTAAGACAGGGCACGGATGAAGCAGAAAACAAGAAAGGGAACCAGCACAGAGTGACTCAAAAATAATTATATTCTTGGGAAATATTTTTTTTAAAGGAAGAGAAGGTGAGTCTCAGTTTCTGTGATACCATTAGATAGGCATGGCTGCTGTACAGCTGCCAGGAACTTCAAGTCCCCTTTCTGCAGGGACGGCATCTTATATTTATCTCTGTACCCTCAGGGCAGTTTGGGAGGGGAGGGAAGGGTAAGATCCTAAAACACCAGTGACTCTTCCCCAAGAGGAACCGATAATGGAGACAGAGCCTTTAGACTGCAGTCTGTGTGGCACACACATTGTCACCTTCCCTGAGCACCACGAAGCAGCTCCGATGGCTGATTATTTGTGACTACCTGCTCCCCCACTCCACAAGTGCCTCCATTGCACTTGAACTTCTGATACCAGTTAAAAAATACGATGTCACAGGAAAGAGAGGCACTTTCTGTTTGCAAGCAAGGAAAACCAAGAGAATTCCTTCCCTTATGGGGGATCCTGTAGCTCTGTCAGAGAACTGGATGTGACACGAGAGGTGAAGGAGTCTTGGGGTTTGCCTGGGTGTAAAAGGCTGGGAAAACTGGTGATTTTCAGGCTGTGGCCACCATGCTGCACAGAGCACCCTCACGGTCCAGCAGTCGTACCTGCTGCAGCTCCAGGGATTTTAGCCTGTGGGGATCTGAAAAGGCTTGAAAAAGCTGCAGAAATGTCACGCTCAAAATCAGTGCACAGCAGCTCTTCTGCTCTCTGCTTTGTATGTTCTGCATGAGCTACCCTGTACCACCCCATACCCAGCCAGCAGTCCCTCCTTTCCATACATCTCTTGTGACTGCCGCTATGCACCAGGTAGTCTGTGAAAAGCTCTTCTGCGTGCCTTCTTCCACAGTGGCCCTTTCACACCTCTGCATTTTGCCCTCCGCCGCAGCTGCTCTGTTTGCTCTTCTCCTCTGGTTTTGCAGCAGCTATTCTGTACCACCATATATCCCAGACAGCAGCCTCTCACTCTTTTAATCTTGTTTTGACTGCTTGTTTCTTGCTTGAGGCTTTTTTGGTTTAGCAGAAATTCAGAAGAAAGATGAATCTTTTTTTTTAACTTCCCAAGCTCTGAAGTCTGGATTGCTGTGCTGAGCATTTCATGTCCATAGCATAATACTAGGGCAGTGGGTTGATGAAAAGTTTGTTTAACCACAAGACACTGCAGGATATAGAAAGTGATGCAGCCTCTGTTTAGGCACCACCAGCCAGAAACTGGTGTTCAAAGACACACAAGGGTGAGAGGTTATCCCAGAGAGGGTGTGTATGGATAGTATGGGTATGCTTTCTGTACCCACACGTAGGACTGAAGTCTGAGGATTGCTTTGAAGTAGGAAGAAGACTTAAAAAGTGAAGGGAAAGGGGGTGTAGCATGTTTATTTTATTTTATTCCCCTTATTTACTTGGTTTTCTGTAATCTTCATTTAACTGGACATGCCTGGGGAAAACATCCAGGTCTGTGTTTGTTCCCATTCCTCTCCCCACAGTAGGAGATTATTTTTGCAACTTTGGTATTCTGCAAATAGTAGATTTGGTCTTTTATCCGGACCTTCCCACCAGACACAGGTTGGCGGGGTTATGCTGTTAGAAGAACTTTCCAGGTCATGCCATGGGGTCTAAACCTCAGCAGAAAGAAGAACCACCAGCAGTTAAGGCAGAGTTGCTTAGAAGATCCTGCTGGCTGTTCCAATTCTTTACCTTTTGGCAAGCATGTGAGGCAATGTTATATTGCATTTTTCTACTAAAAATGCTTAATAATATAATCACTAGCAGGGAACTAATGCTTGGGGAGCATGCAGCATGGATACAGGAGTGGAGCTTCAGGCTGCAACAGTCACAAACAAAAAAAGAGGAAAAAGATATTTATTTTTTCTCTTTTGATTTTTATCCTCTGGGGAGAAAGGCCAGACAGAGCAGGTCTCCCTCCATCCTCCCTTCCTCTTCCCCTCCCTTTCTGTCAAAAAGCTCCCCCAGGGACTGTGAGAATATGTCAATATTAAACAGCATTTTCCCTATAAAGACCTCTAGAGAATAACAGAAGCAACTTCTCGCTTGCTCTTTCTTCAACAAACACTGGCAAGGCCCTCACAAATGGCCAACTGAGGCCTAGTCAGGAAAAAACAAGTTCTTAGAGGAAGCAGTCGCCAAGGAAAATAATTGGGCAGCATGAGGGGTTTGGTGACGCAGCCACACAGCTGCTAAGTTCAATGACTTCTCGATTGCCTCCTGTGTTCCACTACAAAATGATCTTCTGCCTCTGTAACTATAAATAACCAGGCACGATGATTTGCTGCTTGAAATCCCAGAAGCAGCTTGGGAAAAAAAACAAAACTAAGCCCTAACAACTAATTCAACACACAACAAGAAAACAAGAAGCCTTTAACTATCTTCTCAATGAGATTCTAAACATCAAAGGCATTGTCGCTAGAGCATACAGTGCTAATGCTTTTGAAGATGACTTTCTAATGCCTTGTTTGGTCAAGAAGGTATGCAGTGCTACGCGGTAGTGCCAACTGGTCTGTCCTCCCTCTGTGGGAGGAAGTCTACCTCAGGGTCAGTGTCATGTAGACTGCCAGTGATTTCATCTGAGCTACCTGTCTAGATGTCCCTTAGCATCAAGGAGGTGAAACAGTAGCTTTCCTCTTCTCAGAAAGCAGATGTTCAACACTGGTCCAAAAAATTGTATCCTAAAAGTATTTACTATAGTCTCCTTCCTGTAAAGAGGGCCTCAGATGACCAGAATTGATGTACACGTCTGTGCTGTACAGATCCCAAGTGAGGTGAAATGACTTTCAACCCTTCAATCTTAAAATGGTTTCAGAATAATGAAGGTTTTGCATTTGGTTACTAGCTAAATTTCAACCCTAATTTTGAATGAATGAAAAATAGTCTCAGCTTTGTCTCGTGTCCAGCAAAAGTAATCCATAAAGTTGTGGGGCAGTGGGAGAAATGAACTCTTTCTGAGTGTGGTAATACATGATATTTCATGGGATTGTCCAGGTTTATCTATGAGAGCCTGGGCTACATTTTTCAATGGAAGGTAGCAAAATGATGGATGCTGCCTCACTCAGGTATCAAGCTCGCTACACCATGACGTGCCTACCACAGCCACCTACCAAAACTTATCCAATCAGTTTGACATGCATTAATTACACTTGCCTTTCTAGCCGTTTTACCTCTAAAGCTCCTTCTTTCCCATCTATAAATCCAGATGCAAGGAACATAGGAAAATACACCTAAACCACCAAAAATGCTCCCAAATACCTTTTTTTATGTACATAAAAATATCTGAGTTTGAAAGTCTATCATGCTAGTTGTCTTTGTGGTTAGACGTCAGTACTCTGTTTCCCACTGCAAGTTATGCAGGTCTGTATATCCCACTGGAAAACTAGCTATTGCTTACATTAGGGGCATAAAGCTGCCAGCTGTGCCTCTACAGAAAGCCTTCAACATCTGAAATGTGGTACTCTGCTGGGATTAAATATTGCCATTCTCCTGTACTAAAATATTACCATTCTGGTCCATAAATCTTATGCTGAAATCCCCCATTTAGGGAAAAGCAGAGAAAATTTTGTGGCAGATTAAGGGAGTTCTGATGTTTTGAAAAGCCCTTTTACAGCTTCTATGTGGTTTGCGATGTCAGATGTTATAAGAAGAGGAGAAATCAGTGGGCAGAGTTTGAGGAAGTGATGAGAAGTGCAATGATAAATAAATACCGTTGTTTCACTTTTTTCCCCCAAAGGTTTGTACAGATGGTCTACATTTTTACTGGTTTTGTTGCAGTAAATTTTCTGAGTGCTTCTGAGATTTTTTTAAGGAAAAATTCTATGATTTCTTGCTAATAGACATTATTAGTGTTATTGGTATGAGGGCAAACAACCACGAACAGAAATCAAAAGTGGTATGAAATCTGAGGGAACTGCTTTGGGCTGTATTTTTTTCCTTCACACCTGTAGTGGCAGCTGCAGAGAAAGAAAGACACATGAGAAAATCCTGGCAAACTGAAAAAGAGTAGCCTCTGAAAGCAACCTGGCAAACTTCTGTAAATCACCACCACTTCTTTAAAATAAAGCAAGCTTTTCTACAGCTTACTTATACCACTGATGCAATTTAATATATAGTGTGGAAAAGAAAAATAGTAATCTTTACACACTTTGCATTGTAGGCATTACAGGTTTGCCTTAACTTGGAACAATATTTGCAAAACTTACTTTTTGAACAGTTTTACCCCAGAAGATGGTAGGTAATTAAATAAAATCAGTATTTTCTTAGGAGAAATCTGAACCTTGACTAAGATTATTTTTTTAAATGAGCAATATTTTCATAACACAACATTTATTTTGCATAGTACTGAGGAAATTTGATCCCTCAGAGTAAATTGCTAATGCAGTCAACCCTAGTGGCACAGAGTCAGTCTGAAATGAAAGGCTAAGGCAAAGAGGCTCTGTAAAAGACACCTGAAAGTTAGCTTGCCAGCTAGCAAAGCCCTGCCATGGACTTTGAGTAGGTTTCTGTAATTCTGCAGGTTGCTGCAGGTCAGGAATAATTTGTTTCTGTATGTAACTGTGAAGGCTGTGCAAGTTTGCAGCAACTGCTATTAATTACAACAGCTGGGGAGAAGTCACTTCCCCCAGCTTACTAATAGCAAAGACCTTCCTTATCAACCTCCATCTGGCCAGGTTTGAGAACATGCTTCTGCAGATGATAAATCAGCATAAAATATAGACTTTCCTTTTCTCCAGAAAACTCTGATTTCTATTTAATGACACCTACATTCCTCTTCTAACATGTAAAAATTTGCTACAGCAATCATCCTGTTCAGGTCAATCAATTTTTGTAAGTAAATGCAAAGAGATGCTTAAGCTTCAGGTGGTCAGTGAAGCCCAAGGAGTTGTGGTGTCAAAAAAATCTTAGATTTTGAACAGATGCAGCTGTTGACACATTTTAATTTTGCATGTGCAGCATGAATTTATACTCACAGATGCACCTTCTGTGAAATCAAGCACCTGTGGTCTTGTTCTTTTTTACAGAAAAGAAGAAAGAAAGAAGTCAAAGACTGAAAAATGAGCTATGCTCCACCCCACTTTCTCTATTAGTATTGAAGGAGAGGAAACAGAATAGGAAAGCAATCACGACCTGAAGCATCAGCTAGCTCTTCCTGGGGTTAGGAGCAGCTGGATGGTGCAAAGATTTATTTAACTGTTTAGCTTTTGATACAGTCCCATTCCCATGGCATTTGAGGTCCAAATTCTCCCAAAGATGTAGGTGGTATGCCATGAATACCTTATATATTACATGATTCACTGTGTGTGGCTCATGGGTACTATATTTCCTTGAGACTGACCATAAGACAAAATTTATATGTGTGTGGCAATTTCTGACACCACAGCACTGGTTTGTGTCCTGATGTAGGGAAGAACAAGTTAGAATGTAAACGCTTTCTTGGAACAAAGATTTCCCACAAGTTCATCCTGACATTTCCAATCACAGTGACACATTTTTGATATTCATTTATCTCCCTAAGAACACAGCAATAGCTCAGCCAGAAAGAAAATCATTTATATCACAGAGCACACAGAGAACCTGGATTGAAGGTAGGGCAAGAGGAGACATTTTTATTTCACATGTTATGAAGTGCAGAAATTTGATAGTAAGTAGATGATAAATCTGATTCTCACACTCTATATGAGAATTAGGTAAAGAAATCTTACCAACATCTGGCAAGCAAAAGACAACCATCATAATTGTATTGTGTCACTGTACACAATTTATGAGATTTTGTAATGACAGATATATATTAATAATAAGGAAAAAAATGGGGTTTCTCTCTGTAGTAAGACTCTTAAGCTAAAATGGCACCATTTTGAGAATTTGCTTCATGTTCAGGTTTTAAATTTATACAAAATAGGAAAGAGCTGCATGAAATTAAAGCTTACTGCTTAACAATGTGTAGCAGAAGTCTTTCTGCTGTTAGTACCAAAAATACCTCAGGTCATTCTCACTGATAATTCCTCGCCTCTATTTGTGCCAACATTAACAAATAGAAAGTCACATTGATTGTAATGTACTGCATAGGGTAGGTTTGTTTTAGATTGAAATTACGCCCTAAAAACAGAAAAGAAAAACCCACTCAGTGAGCTATTTATCTTTCTTTTTGTGTGTGTGTGCGCAGAGATTAGGAGGATTAGAAAAGAGGGTTTTAGAGGCATAGAGGGTGTTTTGGGCTAAACCCAAGATCTAATCCCATGGCTGTAGCAATTGTATTTTGAAAAATCATTTTTCAGCTGCTATGGTAAATGTTTCTAAAAACAGAGGAGAGGTTTACAATCTGTTACAACAATGAATCAAAATAACTGTTCATTTTCCATGTTAAGTCTCAAGACCCTGGGTAAACATCATGTTGGCTCATTGGAAACAGAAGAATGATTGACAATGTAATGCAACCAAAAACCTAAAAGAAAGAACAGGTAGATTAGTTATCTACTAAAATAATACTCATCTACTCCTCAGAGTTCTAGTCCCCAGAGCTGGGTCTGCTTAACAAATAAACTGTCCGAGGGTCCACAACAAGTACACCATAGAAACCTAAGCCTGGTCCTAAAATTGTGAAGCAAAACATATGCTTGCAGTTAAGCATGTGATTAATACATTGGTGAACACTGAAATCTGGTCCATACTGGAGTTCTTATGGTGCGAACGTTCAAACAGCCCTCCAAATCTCTGCAAGTGAGCGATCACAATTAGCCAGTCCAACACGTATTTCACCTGCCGTTGGTAGCAAGTGCATAGTATCCCTGATCTTATGACTGACGATGACATAGCATACACACCTAATTAACTCCAGGTTATCTATACTCTAAAACATACATGATGCATTCACATGTATTCACTTTGCATGCACATACGCAGTCTATACACATAAATAAGAATATAAGAATTGTAGAAGTATGCATCAGGGAAATGCAAAGACCAAAAAAGAATTCTGTGGGTAGCAGATGTTAAAAAATCTGACACTGAGCTGTCTTTACCCTTGATGATTTAAAAACACTGGTGGAAGTATTGGCAATAATGCTTAAAACATCATCTAACGGGTATTTCCTTCTGTAATACAGAGGTATTATCAAACGTGATAATACCAGACATGGCAGTCAATTCATGTGATAATGATGACATACTTTCCAGTTTAACAGTAGCTCAGGATGAAGTATAGACAGACGCATCTAGACCTAGGCTTTTTTTTTCTTTTTTTTTTCTCTTTTATTTTTTTTCTTTTTCTTATTCTTTTTCCTATTTTACAAGGAGGCTCAGATAACTTGTAGCCTTTTTAAAAGCTGTCTGAACTGCCTGATAGCTCGTCTTAACTTTCTGTAAACCTTAGAACTGTGGTCATGCTCCATGAATAGCTCCAAGTGAGACTGGAAGATCTCTGAAATTTTTAAGGGCTTCTAGTTGTTGAACATATAAATAAGAACCAAAGGGTAGATTCTGATGGAATTTTTGAGTCAGACTAATAACTTTGCAGCTGATAAAATTAACTGAAATTGGAAATGATAAATGTCTGGAGAAAAGGATGATTTTGATTGCATTTTCTTCAGAGCACAGGAATGAGAGTCACATGGCAGTAAGAGGGCAAGGGAGGAGGTGGTTGTGGTAAATAAGCTCTGACCTTAATACAGATAAAATGTTTTCTACAACTTATTTGAAAAGTAGGGAGTTTTCAGTTCAAATCTATTCCAGACTGTGATTGTTGCTGGACTAGTTGCTCAACTCCTCTTCTTCAGTTCCTGCATCCATTAGATGTAACTGGTAGCAACTCCTAACATGAAGCACTTTGAAATCTCAGGCAAACAAGACTATACTATCAAATTGCAAATGCTGTCTCTATGTGACTAAATAAAATGAGACTCCATGAGCCTGTGTGGTCTGCAAGAAGATAGATGTCTAAATGGACATCGCCTCCTCTCTGATGTTTAGTCTCTTCACTGAAACCTTAGTTCATTGCTGAATATGTGCTTTTATAGATGTCTGAATTCAGCGTCTCAGCAGGGTATAGGCAACCTGCCCAATTACTCAGGGTGAAGTCTCCAAGCTCCCTAACATTTAATTTGGACTGACTTTCAGCTGACAGTTTAGATTTCAATGATTTCTTTTTTTTAAACTGTGGTAAGTCATCATCCATTTTCCAAAATGTTTTGTTTTCCTGGCTCAAATTCATACTCTGTTTCCCCTTTATCAGAAAGCATCAGTTTTGGGCTGGTGGTTTTTTTTTTTCTTCTTCTTCTTTTATATATGTTTTCTTTTTGCATCGTCTCAACTACACAATCCTAGTAGGATATTAAGGCTCTTATCATTTAAAGATAAAATAGCAAAACCAAAATGAAAGTATCCCTTAGAACATTTCTTTTTAACCTCTCTAGACTAATGTCATACTTCATATCATAGGAAAAATCCAAAGTTAGTATGTCAAACAAGATTAATTCAGCCTTGACAGAAAATTTCCCTTTCTTGGAAATTTTTGAGATCAAATGTCCAGTGCTTGAATCAAAACTGGGAGAAGTCAGAGGGCAAAGATGCTCTCTGTATTTATAGGATTTGGAGGAAAAAACCAATCCCAATGAAATTTGCTTCCAATAGGAAACACTTTGCGAAATGTGAGCTGCTGCTCTCTTCATTATACAATATGGAATATTTGAAGTAACTTATGGGAGAGATTTGCATTAATACTTAGACATATAGGTTCATTAATTTGATGTCCTCTCATTCAGACAAAAAAAATAATAATGGTAGTAAGTAAGGGCAGGTTCTTGAAGTCCATGGTATTACTCATCCAGCTGGATCCAGTGCTTGAAGGATAATGCATCTCCCAAACTGTGTTCAACCAGGCAGAAGTCAGCCCATGGCCAGTAGCTAACTTGGCTGACTGACTCTGCTGTGGAGTAGTGCTTTATTGTGCAAAAATTGTGAAGGTGTTGACAGATCTTATCTGCATAAGGACAGCAGACATATGTCTGAAAAGGTCGCGTTTTTGGAAAACAGTCTTTGTTATCAGCCAGCTGCAAAGAATTCAACATTTGAAGAATAAGGAACAGGAAAAATCTCCATAAACATCTTTGCACGTTAACAATGTGTTTGATTCTGGAAGGTCTGAAACATCTGGGAGCGGTTGGAGTGTTTGTGCTATGAAAACCAGCTGAGGCTTTCAAGGTGCGCTAGAAGTGGCTGACTACAAGTCACCTGTCAGCCTCCTCATAAATCTGTTAAAAAGCAGAATATGCATAGATTGGCTGGTATTCTCTATTTTCATGTAAGGAATAATGTAGCAGCTGGTGACTTTAATATAAGTAATTTGTGCACATTATACAGTATAAACTCATCAGGCAGCTATTTCGATACTGGCAAGACTTCTGAGCAAGCCAGTTTTGAGAAGGAAAATAGAAGACATGATTTATTCCATTTTCATTGATTCCTCAAGATGCAAGAAAGCATCGAGCCTTTCTGCTACCAAAGCATTCAGAAGACCCATTAGGGATTATACTAGAGCCGTACGTTGTGTGCTTCACCACTTAGATTGGATCGTCAAATTAAATAACCTCTAGATCCATGATCCCTATCTTTCCACTCCCACCCACTGCTTTTTGCCAAACCATCTTTTCCAAATAGTTGCAGCAGACAAGCTCAGGGAAATGTCAGGCAAAGAAAGGGAGGATTTATGAACAGAAAAATCAGATAAATTTTAACATTTTAACAAGAGTTCCTACCTTGTTATTACCTATATACAACATTGTAAATCAGAGGGGGAGGATGTAGTGAGGCAAGATTTATTCTTTAGCTTATCATGAAATGAAGCTAAATAAGAAACCTTCATAATAGTATGGAAAATAGTAATTTTCTCAAAATAAACCTTTTCTCCTGTGAAAAAAAAAAAAACATTATCTGTTAAATATTGATGAACTTTATTTTCAGTGGTGACACTGAGAAACAATATGAAAAGTCAAAGACTAAATCCAGACACCAGTCAATCTCTTCTGCCTTTGTTGCAAACACAGGCAAGGTACCAGTCTTTGTAATTACAATTACAAGCTGCTGAGAACTGGCCTAAGAGCAACAAAGTCCTTTAGCAGTTTTCATGAAATAGCTATAATTTTATGTGAAGGAGTGACCTGGATTTGAGCTGAGTGGCCAGCTGGAAAATATACAGCCAGTTTTAGGATCTGTATAAATTGCTACAGCGACTCCTTCTGAAGAAACAACCTGAAAGTGTTCAGATCCCTTTGAAACATTGCAAGAATCAAATTGCAGATATATCAAATCAAATGGACGACAGTCTAGTCATGTCATATCCTATCCTATCCTATCCTATCCTATCCTATCCTATCCTATCCTATCCTATCCTATCCTTTCTTATGTGTTGTCCTCTTCTGTCTCATCCTGCCTTTAATGTGGTAATAAATAAAAATGTGACTAGGCAGTCACAAGGTATTACTTTCTGATACTCTTCTCAAGGAGTGCATACGGTCAGCAAAATTAATATTATTATGTAATGGTCTGTAGTTTTTTAGCTAAGTAAAACAGAGTAAATTTAAACCCTAAGAAAATGTTGCCCTGAAATCACAGGAGTTTTACCCTGATTGGGATGAATCCCAGAACAGCTTAGGTGTATCCTGAATTTTAAACATACTTAGCTCAGATATTGACCATTTTGGAATAAAGGGATTGTGACCTTGAGCTTCAGTAAAGTCAGAGTTGTACCCCAGTTGTCACTGAAGGGGTGGACTACAGTATTTTACACTAATATTTACTAAATGACAAAGGCTTTTAGACTAAATAGATAGCCATTGCTGATATTGAAGTGAGAAATATAAAGGCACAAGTAACTGTGGTGCCTTGACAGAGAAACAGAACACATGGTTTCACAGATAGCCCAGATGTCATCTTCTTACTTTTTTTCTAGGTTAACGAAGAGGTATCTTGATAATCAAAAACATTACCTTCCTATTCAAAATACCAGATGCAACATATAATTAGAATAAGATGAAATAGCAAAATCCGGTCCTAGTCTCTAATACTGTGAGAGTTTCCTGGTCTGCTCCAGATGTATAAATTCAGAACTAACAAAACTGTATTTTCAATACTGATGCTGAAGCAGGAGAAAATTTCAATTAACACTGAAACCAGTTTCACAACATATGTTGTGGAGCTGGATATACCGATAGTAAGGTTCAACTTCAGCAACTGCCCTTAGTCTCTCACAGCCTGGAGACACCTTTTTTGGTACAGATTATTCTCATGACATCTCTTGCAACAGTAAGAGATATTTAAATAGGATTTGAATATGATATAGATGTATCTTTTTAACTCCACAAATTGTGGCAACTGCTTCTTTACCACAGATGTTTTGTTCCTCTGGAAGAATCTCCCAATTAGTGGTGGTCTTTTGTAAGAATGCTTTTTTAAATGAGGCTGCTTACATCTTTGGCTGAAAACCGAAAAAAAATAACCCATAGCATTTTATTGTTGCCTTGAATCTTGAGGCTGTACTTACTTCTGCATTTAGATCAGCTCTTTTTCCAGTTCCTTTTCTAAATCCATTTATGGTGATGCAGAAGGTAATATGACCAATAATGGAAGATTAAGAAGACTCCCATAGAATAGCTTTAATCCGATCCTCAATAGTGTCTAATAAAACTCTATCCTTTAGCAAAGAGTTATCAGATCTCAGAAAATAACCTTTACAACCCTACTTTCCAGTTCTAAATAAAGTAGACATAGTTCTGATAAGGCTATTATTAGGATTTTCCTTTCTGGGGCATAAATGAATTCAAATTCTCCTTTTGAAAACTAGACATCTAACTCTGCATGTACTGCAGTGAATTGGGTCTCCTTTCCTGCTGCGGACTGGAACCTCTTCAGAACAATAACTGACTTCACTCAGTGCCTGTGCGGCCTGAAGCTTACAGTCAGAGCCCAGCTACTACTGAACTCTAAATAAGTGCATTGACACACACTCACTCTGCCTTAGCCTGGGTTTGTGGTTTGATATATTTCCCAAAAGCTTCGAGAATTTAGTCTGAGATTTCTTGCATGCCTGGCATATGGCTTAACGCGTAAGCAAGAGTGTGGGAATACACTTTTTTTCCCCCTACTTCTCTCTCATCAATAGTAAAAGACTTCATCTGTGAAATTTTCTAACACAGACCAGAGTGCAATAGTGGAGCCACAGAGGTAGAAGTCAGTAAGGGTAAGTAATCGTGGACTGAGCAGTTCTGGGATCAGTCCTTCTGCTCCCATGTAAACCCTTCTCTCCACCTCAGCTTCCTTGATCTTCTGTTGAAGGTCTTATCCCAGTGTGGGCTATGGGCAGGATCTGTCAGCCCACCCCATACAGCAGATGCGCTGCAGCCAGCAATGTGCTTACTCATTAAGAGCAAGAAGGGACAGCAATTGCTTCACTTTTGTACTTACTGGAACATGAACACTATGGAAAGGTTGGGTTTTGGTTGTTTTGGTTGGTTGGTTTTTTCCATGTCTTTTATTTCTTCCTTTCCACATAGGAGATGTATTTGGTTCCATTCAGACCAGCTGACCTTTAAGCTCTCAACAGATCCCTTTCATGAATTACAATAAATACGTTAGGTAATTGCACTGGAAGCAAGAATGGGAAAAACTGGAATTTCTTACTCAGTGTCCTGAGAGTGCTGTGTGATTCCTGGCCCAAGAGGAAGAACAATGACCTGATGGGATTAGATTATGAGGACTAGGGTCTCAGAAACTATCTCAAATAAATCCTAACTGAGATTAAGTACTGAGGTCCAGTACTGTAATATCGAAACATCTCTCCTCAAGTGCCATCGATGTTGAGAAACATCTGAACTCCAAAGATGTGCATACCTACATCTGCATCTCTGCATCTATCTCATGCCAATGCAGTTGGGATGAGACTAAGTATTGTAGTTAAGCGAAAATCTATGTAGGGTGTCAGAGACTCTGCTCCACAGCTAGCTTTTGTAGGTGTTCTTGAAGGGGTGCTCTGCTATGGTATTTTCTGGCTCCTTGTGGTGTTTTCCTCTTTCTTTAAAAAAAATTCCAAACAAAAACATGTTTAGGAGGGAATATATCTTTTCAATACAACATGCTTGTGATTCTGCTACTTGTCCAGGAAATATGGAATCAGGCTTTAATTCCATTCATTGGTTAAGGGAGTTCAAACTATCATCTCTCATCTCCTAGTCAATTGGCTTAACTAAGTCACTGTCAGGAAAAATGGCAAAAAACCCTGTGCTTCTGTGAGAAAAAGGATTTCAGAATTGTCCTTTCTGAACAAGGGCATAGCAACAAGCATGAGCTTGCCTTACTTAGCAGAGTAACCTAGTCTTGGTCCTTGGGTCTTAATGAATTCCATCAAAAGACAGTTTTAATGGGATGCCCCTCAAGTGGTCGGGACCTAGCACAGAGTTCTGGACTCGGCTCTGGGAGCAGGTACTTCACCACAGGTCATCTAGACTCAAAGTCCCAGTGCTACTGCCAGTTTTAGAGTTCTTTTCCTTTCATCTTTTTTTTTTTTTTTAGAATTTTATTTGTGCTTAGTTATTGGCCATTTTTAGAGAGCTTTTTCTAAAAGCAGTGGAAGTGAGCCCTGAATGGAACAAAGTCTTAAATCAATGTGAGATGCTCTCAGAAAGAGGTTGTCCATATACATTCTTTCTTCTTTGTGGGTGGCTCCAGAGAATAATGATCCTGTTTCTTATACAGACGCAAAAGGGCAAGACGGGAAAAAAGTTGACCCAAGTGTAAGCATCACTGTAAGCAGCTCAGGGGGATGGGGGCAATGCAAACACAGTTCCATAAGATGGAACTCACTTTATTAAAAGCATCTGGCATGCAGAGAAATAGGATATTTTGGCACCATCAGGAACTTTATCAAGACTTATCCATGTAAGGCTGCATTGATTGTTATTTATAGCATCATCTTAGAGGGGGTATGGAAATTATACCAGGAACCTCATTAGTATCAGCATGAGAGCCATGGCCAATCTCACTGCTCTAACGATTGTATTCATTCCATAGCACAGATACAGCAAGCAGCCAGGGAGAAATCTTCTCAGTGCCTTTCAGCCTTATTATGGATGAAACATGTAAAAATAGAGAGCAACTACAATGCTGACAAGGCAAGACCTTCCAGGGACTGTTACCTGTCTTTTCTAGAGTCACAGACATATACTGACATCCTACCTGCCTTCCTCTCCACTGGAAAGCAGATTTGTCTTTGCTTCAGAAATTGAGCCATTGGAAAGGGGAAAGTTTCTAGAGATAAAGTTTTAAAAATCTGTGATTGCTTTCTTCAGAGGAAAGTGTACTATAAACTGAAACAGTCAATGAATGACATATGCCTTTAGCAGACATGCAAGTTATCTACTGCAAGCATTCGGTGTAGTGATATCTGGCATGAAATGGTTTTAATTGTAAACCTCTTACCACTTTGAGAACTTTTCAGTCTTGCAGGCACTTATTTTCTTTAATCTGACAGTGAGACAAGACAAAGTTATGGCTGATTTACTGTTTAAACCAAAATGCTGACAATTACTAATATGTCCTATATAACACAAGTACCACTATAGGTGTCACAGCTCTGACTTAGCCCTGATTTTCAGGCAGTATGCATCTGCTATGGCCTCATTTTGAATGTTTGGTGTGCTCATGGGTTTTGCTTCAAAAAGCCCTTATTTAGGTCTGAGCAGCTGGTGTGTCTGTCACACTAGCTCTTGTCAAGGCAAAAGCTGAAAGAGGTTTGGTTTTCAAAGAGTTTGAGGTACTGGTATGTATATTTGAGGCTTTGGTACTTAGCATGTTTGCAGACTGTATCGCCAGAGAGTTACAGAGGGGACAGACTGAAACTGAGGAGTCTCAGTCCATATAAAAGAGCAGTGCTGCAAAAATGTTACTGAAAAGAAAAATCATGGCTTGAAGTGTAGAATTTTCCCTATGTGCTTGCTACTGCTTATTGTCTGCATTTAATAGCATATCCAGAGTTTTAAAATTCAAACTCCTATGCAATCTGACTTTAATCTACTAGTTTTATATCAGGTAGATGAGTGGAAAAAGACATGGAACAGCACTATATTTTGAAATTGTGCATTCCTGTGGGAGTCTGTTAACTTTCAAAGGTTACAGTTCAGGCTCTAACTGAACAACTGGGATAGAAGTTAACAGTCTGAGAGTTTTAAGTATTATGGCTTAGCTGAATTGGATTTGAAGGGGTTTTGTGTAATCAAGGTTTATCTTGCATTCTGTATTGGCCTTAATTATTTCATTTACTATATTCGTTATTGATAGTAATCTTAATGATAAAGCACACGTGAAATGTAGCCATGTCAGTAATTGAAACATTTGATTTAATTTGTCTCTCCAGTTTGGTGTAGTTATTCCTAATTGCTTTACCTCTGAACTTTTCTTCTCTGTGGATTAATTATCCAGGAAAACTTATCCTGACAGCCTCAATCATATCTGGAGTTACATTATGTTCAACGTGTATCCATCCAAATTTTTTCCCTTGGGCTGAATGTCAGTTTAGCACATTCTCTGGTCTTATACTTCGGAAACTACAGGAAAATCTAGGCCTTGGATACACTGTTTTCAAGTGGGATTTTTATATTAAAATTCGTTTTCTCCTTTTTAATAACATTCTAATCTGATGTACCCTTTGCAACAACTAACTTTGAGTCCTTATAAGGGCTAAGTAGATCTACTACAACATGTGTACATCTGAATTGGCACATTAAAATTTATTCTTCTTAATTCTTTCCACTTACTGTTAAAATTCAGATGGGGTAATGTCACGTATTTTCAAATGACTAAATGGTATAATTTTTCTCATTGTTAGTGCAGAGATTCTTCTGCGTCATTTATCTACGACATTGCTTCCTCTCCTGGACATTATTACATTTGCAGACATTTTTACTGAAGATGTAGGCATTTTTACTGAGAAATTACCTGCAATATGCATTTGTCTGTAACTCCAAAAGAATGTGTCTTTCCTGATAATGTTTTATGCTGCTTCATTTAAAATTATGCTTACGCAATCAGAAACTTCAAACCCCCAAACACCTTTTTAACTTATTCTCTTTTAAGCTGTCAATTAGTGATTGAAGTTATGTAATCTTGTGTTTTCTGGGCCACAACTGTTGAAAAGGGAATCATTCTGTTGTTCTCAAATGAGCTATTAAATAATGATAGAGGATTGTATGGTTTCTGGTAACTGCACTTGACATGCAGCAGACAGACATTAAACATCCTGTGCCTCCCATTTCCATAAACTTTGGTTTGGAAATCACTAGGTTCAGTAGTCTTCAAAATCCTCAGTAACCACCTGGCTACAGTTAGAAACTAGATGTACAAGCCTAACTTCAGGCCATGAGTGACCACTTGTGAGATGTGGGTTCAGGATCGTGTCCAGTCTATGACTAACACCTGAGCTGGTGTTGGCAGTTGGCAGCCAAAGGGATGCCCTTCACACATCACTTGATAGGGGCAGAGGGAGGGGAGCAGAACATCAAAAGGACCAATAAGAAGGACCAACAATGGTATATGTATACCTTGCAAGTCATCACTCCTTTTGGTTGTTTAAAAATTTAGCTGGAATACAGAACCACAAAAGAGAGGCATCTGCTTTCCTAGAAGGAAATTGTGTTTCCTACAGGAATGCTTCTAAGGCTTCTGTGTTGCATATTTTGGATTGTTTACGGCTACTTACTCTGCCTAGTACCTGTACCTAAGTCAGAAAAAGCATTATTCTCCATTGATGAGAAATGAGAGCTTCCTAAGATAGGTGCTAATGACTGAGATATGAACATCTCCTTTTGTAACTTTTTGGGTACCCATTTGAGTGTGGTCAGGGAGAGAGCAGTATTATGCTTTAATTTTGGAGTCCAGAAGTAAGAGTTAGGGATATAAAATAGATTTTAATATTATGTAGAGATTCCTGCAGAGATAATGACAGCCAAGGAGAGAATTTGATAAAGTAGGTAGGGGAGGAAATGCTATTAGGCTAATTGGAAATCTGGGATAATGTAGTGAAGAGGAACAGTCTGAAGAATAGAGTGTCTGGCAAATGTTATATAACTGAAATTGTTCTGGCCAGCTTTGGGTAGAGAAGAGCCAAAACCCAGAGCAGGCTCTGGTAAAGACCGCCCAGAAAGAAGAACTGGAATGGAAAAAAATTGTGAAGCACTTTCCAACTGTCCCAAATTCCTTTGTCAGTAATGCAAAGTGTTCTTTACTGATTGCCTTGGATGGGGCTGGAGGTGGTGAGGTAGTGTCTAAGCTACCTAGCAGCTTTCGCGCACGCGCAAGACAAACTAGAGGAGAGGAAAGATGACTCCCCAGTATTTCAGCAGAGAAAAAGAGAAGTTCTATTTAGTTGCTGAATTTTGCCCAGTTTGCCTACCAGCACCAAGCCATTGTAAGAGCACTCAGCTCATTGTCTCCAGAAAAGATGTTACCAGTGGAGCAGCTGTGGTGTTTCAGTGAAGCATCTAAAATTAAATCACATGAAGTTGTCTAAGTTCTTATTTTCCCATCCCAGTAAAGCCTTTTTTCTGGTTCAAAAACATCTTGACTGCCCTCAGCTTTTCATGACCTACATTCCATGCATTAGACATGACAGACACCCAAGGACAAAATGTCAATAATATTTTCCCAGAAATAGAGATGATGCATGTCTGAGTCAGGAACAGAGAAACCAAAGAGTGTATAAACAATAAAAGCATGGAAAGATGAAAATGATGCAAGAGAATCTGCTGGAATTTGTCGTCTTCATAATTTTACATGAACACTAAGTATACTGAGTATCAAAGTGTTGTTATTTTCCTTTCAAATTCTTGGAGTTGAAACAGTTATTGTTTTGCCATTTCAAAGATATCATTTAGGTGTCTTATTTTTGTTCTGTAATTTTCTATTGTGTAAATTGATCTGGGCAATTGTTTTTAACGTGTATACCTCAAATGTGTGATGATGCAATTCTAATTTTTTACTTGGATATTTATTAATGACATACCTTAGCCAGACATAGAAGTGTTTTAACTATACATTAGGTATATATTCTTGAAACATGTCTAAGCAGCGTTAATACTGAGGTTGTGAAGTGAAGGCACAGAGACATTTAAAGATAACCCAGAACAACCAATGGTGTAGTAGCTTGAAGCTGACGACAGGCAGAAAATACATTGCTCCCTTAAATGTCTAAGCCTCCTTTTCTGTCTTAATCCATATGATTAAGATCTCATACTTTGGAACATTTAACATTTTTGATAGTATGAGATTAAAGATTGTGAAGCAAATGGCAGTGGGGGTGGTATTTAATCTGTTGTTTTTTAGAATAAGAATCCAGATGATGACCTTTTGATGGTGCAGAAAGAACAAAGGTCTTTTTAGCTAAGTATCCTGTATTTTTGAGTAGCCAGCAACTTCTTATAAAGAAAGAGAATAAGAACAGGACAAGTAATCAGTGATATGTAGTCCTTGTATTATTTTCCCAGCAAAATATTCCCCTGTGACTTGAGGAATTTGAGCTTCAAGTTGTATCTGCGTTTTTGTGTGCAATAATATTCCTAAAAAGACTTCCCTTTCATTAATTTATCTGGTTTCCATAAGAGGATGATCAGCCTACATACTCCCTGTTTTAACATATGCCCCCTAAACATCTGCATAGTATTCTCGAAGACAAAATGCTAGGTTACACAACCAGAGCTGGTTCTCCCTTTGGGATGGTGCCTTCCATTCAGTCTTAAATCGCCTGGCTTCTTTAGTTTGATTGACTCACAGCTGCACAGTTGTAAAGTCTTCATTCTTGGTCGTTTTCAAGACCAGGATGGACAAAATTACAGGTGATCCAGTGTTGGTGATCATCCTGCTTTCAGTGCAAGGCTGGACAAGATGACTTCCAGAGGTCCTTTTCAGTTGACATTTCTATGATTCTGTGATAACTAATGTGGTTGAGGGAATTTGAATTAGAAATTTCATTTCTTGTGGTGAGGTATGTGTAATACTTAGGACAGTAACTGGAAAATGTGGATTAATCCAGGGTAATAGTATTTGTCTCTGAAGTCCCATTCACATTAAGGAGAAGTGATTATGGATTGAGCTAGTTCATCCACTTGTATTAGCAAATCAGTTGCACAGGCTTCGGCAGAATATGCTGGATGGCTTCAGTGGTTGGATGGAAAAGTGTTTAATTGGAATTGCAAAGTGGCAAGACTCCAGCCAGTGGTTTGCTGTGACTCTGCTACAGAGAACCTTTATGCTTCCCTTTCTGTGTCCAAAAAAAAATTAGTGTTTAGATTCTGTAATATGCTTTGTAAATATTTTGCTTGTCACAGTAATAAATTGTTTTTCTGTTTTGAGGGTAAATCTGTTGGCTGTGGGTGTTTCAGATAGGCCAAGCAAACTGAGATACTAAATTTTGCTACATAGACTAGAAATTTGATGATATGAACCTATCCCATAGGTCTCTGACTTGGTTTCCTAAGAGGACTTTGATGCCTTTAGACACCAGCATTTTAAGTTCATTGACCCTCTGAGGGCAAAGAGGTGCATATGAAGTACATATGCTCCCTTTGAACAGCAGGGGGAAAATTAGACATCTTGGAAAATACATAACACATGTATTAAGCAAGAAGAAGATTAATGCTAACCAATAGGAAAAAGTAAGAATGAGGGTTTTATATGTTATGAATACTATCCCTCTCCAGAGCATAGGCTCTGGATCCAAGCCTACAGAATGGTGTATCCATCCATTTTAGAGCCTAGGGTCTTTCTGTGGCTAGACATTTACATCTGGCTTTTGAAAGAATAACACTTATGCTTTTCTTTAAAAATAGGGCTTCTGAAGATGAAAGTGGTACTCTTGTTTTATATAATAGCCTTATGATTTAAGCACTTACCAGGGAAAGAGCTGGTCCAGACAGGCACTGAATGCAGGGCATTTGACTGTGTTTTTTGTTCTAGATAGCAGTGCCCTGGCCTCCTGGGCTATGTTGCAGAGAACTGGAGCCAAAAGGAACCCAAGGTCCAGCAGTGAACAAAGGCAGAAGGGGGTTTGCAACTTGTGGCTAGCGTGGAGGAAGTAGTCTTGGGTTTTGATTTGTTCTAGCACAGCTAAAATTTGCACTCTATATTCTTTGGACAGAATATGGGAAGAAAAGTTGTACTATGTATACAAACAGTATTCTGTCTTTTTCAGGATTAGGATTTTTAGGAAACTCTAAACTAGCTGCTTGGACCTCTTTGGGCACAACCAGAGGAATGGTTTGTTGCTGTATCCCAGATGGGCACAGGGCAGAAGGCATCTAGCCTGAGACATTTGGGCACTGGTACCTATATTCCACCAAAATCCTCTCTTCATGCTCTAAGTCCCTCACTGGCTGTAGCTCTCAGTAGCTTGCTTAAATCTATACTTTTTAAACCAGAGACTGAATCCAGATCACTTCAGTGTAGCCTACAGCCTTACTGCAAAACCACTGCTCCTCAAACGCGTAGTACTGCTTTAACAAGCAGCCTGCGGGCTCTTAAGGTTGTGAACAATTTCCTCCTCTGGTAATTGTTCTCAGATTTCCTCATTTCAGGAAGGTGAAAAGGCTTTTCCAAGAAAACCCCAAACCAACAGTGCTTGATCAGAATCCTAGCAAGTCATTGAAACCTTTCTGTTGAGCCTTGCAGTATGAAGCCTTGGAGAGCAAAGACAAAATATAAGCCACTTCAGCTCAAGATAAGCTTCAACCTTTCTGCTGTAGACAAGAGGAAGAATTTATATCCATGGAGCTGAATTTCCTGTGTTTGATGCTGCTTGAAAAGGAAAGCTTTGCTGGCACTGGTGGACACAAAGTAAAACTGTACAAAGTTAGAGGCCAAGCCAAACAGTGGAAAAAACAGTGACTGACTCTTCTAAAGCTCAGCTGTAGGTGAAATAGCACCTTAGGTTTTCCAACCAAAAAGTCCGAAATCTCTCATTTTTTTTTGTTTAGTAAAAAATGTCCAGAATGGTTTGTAATTTTCTACTTTGGTTTCACAAATAAATAACTGAACACTGAACTGAACTCTGAGCAGCATAAATTCTGGTACCCAGAATAAAATTTCTTATACCAGGAAGAGAGAAGGAAATCTGGTGTGATGAAAAAAATAATAAGGAACAATTCATATTTTAGGGAGTTATATGTGTTGGCACATGTAGAATCTTTTAAAATGTCACAGGTAAATTTGGAGATCAAACTCAGGCCCTGAAATCTTAGAAAATAATTCTTTGAGCACAAGCATTTTTCTTCCATTGATACTATGCCGCTTTTTCCACAGGCTCACTATATCATGGTACCAAAAGAATTAACAAAGACCTATTTATTATTTTCCTATTGACTTCTGAGTTTT
>KZ506135.1:290277-313407 GCA_002844005.1 Limosa lapponica baueri
CTCACTGTATCATGGTACCAAAAGAATTAACAAAGACCTATTTATTATTTTCCTATTGACTTCTGAGTTTTTAACTAAATAATATTCAAATTATTTCATTATTCATTGTGTTTTAGGCCATGCTCTATTCGGAGATTACTGTTGTTATGAATTAGGTAACCAGATTGTGTGAAGCTTGTTTGTCTGGTTCAGTGCAAGATCAGTCAGGTCTGAGCACCTTTCAGCAAAAAGTCACCAGAATTCAAACTGATGTTGAGGAGACATTTTTAGGCACTTCATCTGGTGATGAGATAGCCACAGGGACAGTCAAATCCACCAAGGGAACAATAATCAACTTTTTTGGGATAGAGGGCAGTGCTATCTTAAACTATGGTGCCCATGTCTGACTAGATGTGATGTCCTATTTCTTTTCTTGCAAGGGAAATAGAGGTATTTCATCATACGTCATTGCTGAACACAGCAGGGCACTGTCAAGCAGTTAAATAATTTATAGCAGAAGTGAATTGACATAATTTATAGAGACCAGCTGTGAAGGAGAAAAATGCTCATAGATCACCAATGGGTTTCACAGCTACTATCTGGCAACTGTGAATGATGAGACTTAGGAAGCTGGGTATCCGTTACAGGCTAAAAAAAGTATGTTATGACTCCCAACGTGTCACTTTGTGTCTCACCTTCTCCAACATGTTCCTATGACTGCATTGATTCTCCTGGGCTTCTTATTCTGTGTAATTTGGCCAGTCCTGGTTCCCATCTTCCAGCAAAGTCTTAAATCTTAGATTGCTCATTTTCAAAGCACCATTCCCTTCACTGATCTGTCTTTGTCCCCTCTCCCATTCTTAAGTAGACCATTTCTCCTGTCTGCTTCCTCACATCCAAGTTCATGTTTCATCTGTATTTGCATTCCCTAGTTTTCTGTACCAAAACATCTGTGCCCCAAAAAGGGGGGAATCTGTAAGACACAAATAGCATATTTCTCATTCTGAAAGGCCAGCACTACAGGAGATGTGAGAAGCTTAAGACCGGTGAGTGAGGACAGAATTGGTGCTCTTTAACTTTTAAAAGAAAAGCTTTTTCTACTGAGCCCATTTAATCTGTGATTTCATAGAAGTTTATCTTGTAAAATTTTGTCTAGGTTTGGTGGGAAACAGTGAAAGGATGCTCCCTGTAAGAAAGCGTTATTTTCACTGTTTCTGTGTTGTAGCATAGACTTCTAGCTTCTCCAAGAAAATGTCTGTACATTTTTAACTTTGCAAAAAATGTTTAATTTTCTCCGCTTTGTTCTTGGAGAAAGCTGAACAGTTGCACAATTTTGGCTGATACTTGCCAGTAAAATTCAGCCTAAGGCTAAATTTTCTGAGAAACATGTAAAATTTCAGCCCAAATGGTTCAGGTCTGGCAAAGTAATAAGCTGTTGAATACAGAGTCTTGTAAGTGGAAGTGTTAGGAAAGTTTAATAGTAGGCAGTGCTACCAACTCCACCTATAGGATATGTTAAATCTACTATTAGGTCTATAAATTAGATCATGCTAAAAGTAATACTAAAATAATAGTAAACATGTTTTTATCAAATTTGAAATGTCATAAAAAGCTTTACAGCCTTAAGCTGATATATAAATGTAGGTTCTGATCTTGCAATATATCATAAGCAGAGGTGGAAGTCAACGCTTTTGAGTTGTGGTGTTGGTATTCCCACAACAGCTTATTGGCGAAGCTTCACTACCTTGATCTGCTAAATAAAATTTCTGTGGGAGTTCCTGTGCTCTGCAGTTCATGCCCTGAAATCTCTGCTCAGTCATTATATGGACCAACTCCCACTGAATTCAAGTTTCCCCTAAAGAGTATTGAGCAATAACTGAATAGGGACCTCTGTGTGTAGAAACATTTTTACTGTAACTCTATCCCTGTAGCGTAGTTTCCATCATGTTTTTATGATAAGGGAGAGCAGGATCAGGGTGTATGGACGTGGGAGTAAGAGAGCAGTGCAATAATTAACATCTAGCAGACCTAAATTCTTTCTCGGTTGTTGGAAAGCAGCTGTTAAATGGATGAAAACAAAGAGGAAAGAGTACAGTTGTTTCAGAAAAATCGGTCCACTAGTGGCTTGCAAAGTTTATGTTGAAACTGTGATGGGCAAGCAAATGGAGAAGAGAATGAAAAGTCAGGGGTGAAAATGAGGTTTTGTTGGCAGATAAAGCTGGTGGACAAACTGACGAAAGAATGGTCTTCTCTCTCACACTTTCTCCCTTCCCTTCTTCTCCCCTCCCTCTCTCTCTTTCTGTTTCCCTCTTTCTCCAAATCTAGAATTCTAAAAAAAAAAAAGTTGGAAAAGAGAGAATTTAATGTCTTGAAATGTCCATATTGTAACCCAGTTCTCATAGCTACCATGACTTCCTCTTGACACTTCACAGTTAACCAAGATACCCTCCCACCACTCATTGCCGTATAAAGTTGTTTCTCTTACCAACTTTAGCTTATCCCTAACCCTCTCTTGAATTCTTAATGTCTTTTCTTCTCTCACGTACCTTTTCCCTTCCCACCTTATGTCTTTGCCTAATATTTTTGGTTGCTTTATAAGAATTTGTTCTACCTGCCTAAGGCTCCTATAGTACTTCTATTATCTTACTGCACAGGCAGCTGTAAGCACCAGCTTTAAGGTCACAGCAGAAGTATCATTTTGTTGGATCAAAAAGTCTGATGAGATTTTGTCCCTGGGATGCCCTGGAATGAGATGACAACTAAGGGTTAGCAACTGAGACTGTTGCTCTTCTTTCCCTCTTCCCACTGGTGTGGGTTTATTCTGCAGAATCAGAGTTAGAAAACACAAGAACTGCATTGCACTTTAGATGCAATGTGGGATGGTGGGTTGTTTGCCCCACAGTAGAGAGGAGGCTTTTCCTTATGTAGATTCAGAGTTCCTGCACGTATGAATCAGATTTTCAATTGCCTCCACCCCTCTTATCAGTAAAGGCAAAGGTGGAAAGAAATCAAGCAGAGATGAATTTTGAGTGTGGAGAAGCTTAACCACCTCTCTCACTGATTATTACAGAGTCAGCCTTTTGAGAACAAAAACTATTTTCAAAGAAACTTTTGAAAAAGAGGAAGATTTAGTCCTTAGA
This sequence comes from Limosa lapponica baueri, assembly GCA_002844005.1. Classification (NCBI taxonomy): domain Eukaryota; kingdom Metazoa; phylum Chordata; class Aves; order Charadriiformes; family Scolopacidae; genus Limosa; species Limosa lapponica. The sequence goes on from KZ506135.1 coordinate 293,397, forward strand.
GTACAATGGGGCTGTATTGAATAAATCAAGGATAATCACACTAAAATAATTCCCCCTCAGAATGCCAACTTTCCTGAAGGTATTTAGAAGACAAATACCTATAGAAATGAACTATGTTTCTAATAATGCAGATGAATGGATCCCAGGCTTATGAATTCTTGAGGAAAATGAATAAATGCAATTTCATGCTGGCTCCTTGGCATAATGATAAAATAGAAGGTCTGTACTGCTGTACATAAAGGGCATATGAGTATTCCTGAAACCTAGAGTCATCTCTTCAACCTGTCAGACCCATTTCCCCTATTCTTGCTGTGCTGGGAATGCTGGTTCTTAACACTCCTTAGGCTTTGTGTTCTCCTTAAAATGACATCTCTGGTAAATTGGAGTGGCAGGATTAATATACAGTAGGAATTTGGAATATTTGCTGAATCTGGACTTTATAATAGCATGGCATGTAGTCTCATTTCAGAAATGAATTAAAAATGACTTGGATAACTACACTTTCAAGTAGGCTGGCAAGCAGACAAGGGACCATAAATCAAGGTTAATGATAATGGCAATGTACCAATTTGGAAGGGAAGATGAACATAAGGAGTATTGCAAGAATTGGTGCTAGGCCCAGGTTTACTAAAAGCTATTATTTATTATGTTAATGGAAACTAAAGAACACTGAAGACAAAGCAGTTGCCAAAACCTTTGGAAGATGGAGAAGACATCTTGCTTAGCTTCAGCGATCTGAGTACTACTTGCTTAGAACATTTTAGTTTTCTAAATTGTCCTGGAAAAAAATGGGGAGAAAAAGTTCCCTCAAAAAGAAGTGACAAGGCTAAGAGGAAGGATGTACTGTCTAGAAGCACCTTTCTATAGACCTGGAAAAAGCCCAGATGAGTGTAGTTGTTAGATGACTGAAGTACTTCCAGGATGAATAAATACGATTAAATGTGGAAAAAGGTTAAATTATGTTCCCCATTGGATTTGCTTTGGACTAAGATATACAGATGGAGAAAGATATTTTGAAATCTTAGTGTCAATAAAGAAGTTTTAACAGAGATCAAGAAGTAAAAATCAGCTTTCAACATTAAATAGTTCCAGAGTCAAGTGTTTTAGTGCTTCATATATAAAGCTCAGATAGGTATTAAATGATTTCATTGCAAAAATAATAAAGAAATGTATGTGGAATTTGAAGAGTAACAGCATTGAATGAGAAGTCAAAGGGTTAGTTCAACAAATCATATATTGAAAGTTCAAAAAAAAAAAAAGAATCAAATTTGGCCAAATGATGACTAAGAGGGAAAAGAAAACCTGCTAAAAGTATTTATTTAAAGTTGAAAACAGCAAGGGGAGTGATAGCCCAAGGGGCATGAGTAAGGAGGATGAACTCAGTGTAACTATAAGCTGAATATTAAAATCATTGCTTAATACTAAATTTCTTCAGACTCTGAAATATTTTGCAAGAAAGAAGATGGAAGCCCAGTAACATCATAATTGTGCTTTTTTTGTTGCTAGTTTGACTGTTTTTAACTAGTTTTATAAAACAATGAGAGCACCCTGTGGAGTGTGTTCCTATGCTAATTATGACATGGGCAAATCATAAGTTAAGTGAAATATGATTGTGGCCCTCTAAAGACAGAAGATAAGAGTGTCTATCAAAGGTACTGTAATAAGTTTTTATCACAGTCTTAAGGTTTGCCCAAGGAAAAATGAATGAGACAGAAGAAGTAATGAAATCAACACTCTAATCTAGTGGTTCGGTCCTTTTCCTGAAAGATGTGAACACACTTTTCCAATTTTACTGCATTTAGGAACGGTACATCCTATTTTCACAGTATCCATAGTAATTGGACAAGATATTTAAGTGGGTCTTACAGCAAGGTCTGGAACCCAAGTCCACTCTCACAAAGGAATTCTTTAAACCAAAAGAAGAAGGATTATCTCTTGGCCTAGTGAATCTTTTACAACTCCAGGGAAAGCTGGCTGTCTAGAAGGGTGTATGAAGTCATCCTCCAGCAGTTCAATGTTTAGATCCCATTCCTGGGACACATGTATTTGATATTCCTTAGGTAAAGAAAACAATTCAAAATAGGTGTTCCTCAGGCTGTGCGAGTGCTCTGCCCACTACGTTAATGGATGACAAACCAACACTATAACCACCAAAATTTCTGTGGAGAACCTTCTTCAGTAGTTATGCTGTAAAAATCTTTAATATATAATAGAGATAGAAGGATACTCATTGTCTTCTGATGTAACTGATGTGCTGGACTTTTCTGCATTATCAGTCGTAGAGCATATGTGGCTGGTGTTGACATAAGTACCTAAGTTACTGGTGAAAAAAGAGATATCAGAGGGCTACTGTTTTGCAGTTAAGCAGCCTGTGTCATATATCTGACTTTATATTGCTGATTCTGAAAAAACATAACATGCTAACAGCAGCATCTGCCTGGAAATTCAGCGGAAAGAACAGTCACACAGTCAATAAAAGCTCCAGAGCTGACTTTCAGGAAGCAGGAGTGGAGGACTGGTATGTCTGAAGGCTACCTATTTGCACTACATCACCTGTATTACTAATCCTGAAAACCTTGCCATTGTCTGGAAATTATTTGTTTTGAATATATTCAGGAGTTCTGGACCCTGTTTCCACCTGCCCCAAAGCAATTCCCTGCTCTGCAGGTAGTCCATTAAACAACACAGAATCCCTATTTAGGGTTCCAGAAAAGGGATTTTGCTTTTTGCAGCTCTGTTTGGATTTTTATTGACTGGATGGAGTAGACTGTTATGTCACCTGCCCTGTAAAAATACACAAGCCATGAATAACATCAGTGTCGAAGATAAAAAGAAAAGACCAATGTCTGCAAAGGAGCTTAAGGTACTTAAATCCAAAGCATAGATCTCTGGAACCTTTTCATACCTTTCAAAGAAACTCGGTTCCCATCAGTGTAGATTTCTAGATGTCTGCATTTCTGGTGTTGGAAATATGGATTTATTTCAAAATCCTGGTAGTAGATCAGTAACTTAAGTCCCCCCAGGGTTCCCAGGCTCCAAATGTTTTGTCAATCTTCCTCATGATGTCCCTGTCCTCTGGGACATGCTCTTGGGGCTTGTTCCCATTCTGCCTGAGCAAAGCTTGGACGATGAGGTGAAATCACTTTTTAATGTTTGTCAGAGCAGTGATTAAGGCTGTCTAGTCTGGCCCAGAGGTTTTTGCTGGGATCCATCCATCCATTCTCACGCAGGTCAATGAAGCCTCTCCTGTCTGTAGCTTGCCTCAGTCTTTGATGAACACCTTCTATAGAAGAGCAAGTGATGTCTAAGCACCCACCGTTCTGTCAGGAGAGGACTCAAACCATCGGGCTGTTGGTGCACAGACTGACTTGGGCTGCTCTTGAGGTTTCTTGACAGATTACTTATTTCACTGTGCATAAGCTGTTGAATAATCATTGAGTGGTGGAGGAAAGTGGTGAAAAGTCTCTCTGTTACCATTGGTAATGCACCGTTCCCAGTGTGTAGGCTACACAGACCTAGATGAGTGCCCTGATCCTCTGGATATTTGGCAATAAGAGGGCTCTGCATCTTCTCTTAAGGTGCTTTGTGAGAAAAGAGCTGGGCTAAGCTGGGGCCTAATTCTAGGCAAAGATTATCCTGTGTCCTAAGGAAGGGGATCAAACCCCTACATTTTCAGGAATGTGGCAAGAAATCCATAGGCCAGTGATGGAATAGAAAACAAAAGATCTGATCCATGGAAGTTTGGGAAGTTTCAGAAGCCTGGGAATGAACAGGAGTCCCTAACCACCAGTTTAGGGTTTATGCTAAACTGAGTTAAAGCACTCATGCAATAGTTTGTGATGCAGAAAAACATTGAATCTCTGAGCAGGCACAAGCAGGCCATGGATTTTAATAATCAGGGAAAATGGATGTCTGGGTGGCAATTGCAGGAAAACCACTGGGAACACCATAAAAAAAAGTTTTCTTGTTTCTTGACTAGGTATGCCATTACCTGCATCACAAATCAGCCCAGGATGGATGTTTAGAAGGCTCTTATGCAGGCTTAGATAGCACTTGATATCTCCAAAATGCTGCAAGCAGCCTGTCCACAGTCTCTATGGGGTGTTGAAAGCACGGCTGAAGAAGTGGGAATTGAAACAGCATTCTTTGGGTGGGTGGATCTGCTTGTCACCAGCTATTGGCAAGGCGGGTGCTGTCTCAGAGCCTGCCTTCAAGTTTGCATTTCTAGACAATACGGTCTCACCTCAGATCTTCAGATATCCCTGAGGTTTCATGTCATTACTAATGATAAAAATGTCTCTATCTTTTTTTTTTTTTTTTTCTATTAAAGACCTGCTGTCTAGCTCAAACCGGACCTTTGCTTTTCTGGACACTTGCTAATATCTACCTGGGCTACCATTAAAGTAAAAATCTATTTGCTTCTCTTTAAGTAATGCTGCTCAAATATGGTCTCTGCAAAATGTAATTTCCATCTAATGCTTGAACTAAACCTCATGAAATAAGATGCTGAGAAAGATTTACGAGTCACCAAGGCTCGAGCTAATGTGCTGATATCTGTGGAATTTCAGATGTTCAAATAGAAGTACTCACAGCTGCGGCAGGAATTTCCTAATTTGCCAAAAGCCCATAGAAAATAGCCCTCCAAGCAATGGTAACTGAAGGTTTGAACTGTATGTGTGCACTTGATTTTTTTACAATTTTACATAGTTCATACCACCAGTAAAAAGTAATTTTGAAATCATAGTATGTAAAGATACTTCAGAGGATGGAGTAAGCAAGGAAGAGTGAGATGGACCTTTCTGACTGTTCTGCCCCTGGAAATTCTTCTGGTCGCACACACCTGATGGCACCTGCCCTGCAGAATCGCTGCTGACACATCCAGTGTCCTCTGGGAAGTTTCTTACTGACTTAAATTTGATTGAGACTTTCCTCAGCTTCTAAGCACAACATACATAGCATAACAGACCAGCTCCTGCCTTGAATACTCATTTGAAATATGCAGTGATATTAAGTGAATATTTAACTTAGGTAAAGGCTGCAACATCAATTTCATTATTAAAAATAATGGAGAATTTGATGTAATGGAAAGCTGATTTATGTATATGTCACGTGCCAAATCCAACTTTCAGGTTTTTTGGTTCACTTAATGTTATTTCAAGACATTAAATGGACTATATCCTATGTTGTTTTCTGCAGGAAAGACAGAGTGCAATCCTTTATCATATGTTTCATTCTTCAAGTGAATGTTCAGAAGAGGGATAAAAAGCTATTTGAGGAGACAGGCGGTGCTTATAATCATGTAGTTGGGATTTTCTGAATGTGTTATTATTTTTCCAGTGTATATATGCTGGCATAATGCTGGTTTGGACACAGTTATGAATGTATATTAATAAAAAGTTTTTTACTAGTATAATTCCTTCCCTGGCCAAAATCAGCTATACAAGCATAAGCATATGTATGTAAGCACAACTATGTTTATACCATTACCAGGCGCAGTTGAAACAGGACAGCCTTTTGTCTAGGCGAGCCCAAGTTCTTCACCTCTTCAGAATACACCAGAATGGCACCAACCTTAATGTTTAGAGATTTGCCCATTTTTTTTGTGAACAAATTATACATCTTTTTAATCTCCCCTGCATTTGGGGAACAGTCCTTAAATGAACATGTTTAAAGAGATGTCATGCTTCCAGTGGAGGCATTGGAAACATTTGATTTTTTTGTGGTGTCTTTCAAAAGCCAGTTGTGTCGAGCACGCCAAGTGTTTGATGTTGGTAGTCTGACACGAGCACTTAGAAATGTGTTGTTTGTGATCTGATTTTGGCTAACACAAGCATTGCTGTGCTTTGATGAATCCTTGATGTTTTAGTTCTTTAGGGGAAAGACAACAACATTAAACTTCAGCCAAGAAACCTCTATTCTAATTCAGTTGCAGCCAGATATCCAGCTGCAGGGTAAGGAAAGCCTAGGATACTCAGATAAAACAAACAAACAAACAAACAAACAAACAACAACCTGGATGTGGACTGGCCAGCTCACACTTGGACTGGTGGTGAGTAGCATCCTATGAGAGAGCGTTATAAACCCTGTAGTACTTCTGTACTAATATATGGACTTACCTTCAGACCAGAAGCAAGTTTCATGTCCAAACTAGTGAAAATACATGGTGGAGAGATGTGGCACAGAGACATCTCAGAAGAATCTGTGTTAATCGAGCCTGTCCATCCATGGCATTATTTGCGATTCATATGATCCACTAATGGTTAAGGGAAGTTGACTAAGAATGCATTTACTGGTGAAGAAATACATCTTCTAAAGCAGTGGGAATTTTACTCTTACTATTGCAAATGATCTTACTTCTGTGCTCAGAAGTGAATGTTAGATGTAAACCCAACTAATTTCTTTTTAATGTGTGGGTTGTTGGAGTAGACAAAAGGCAATGCTTTTCAAGGTCCGACACGAAGTTTATTGAAGTCTTCGGATGCTTCTCTGTTGTTTTTCATGGTCTTTTCTGTAGCCTTTTAGTAAGTCTGCATGTGCAATGCCTGGGCTTCCATGTTTCATTATATTGCCCAGGTTTCACGCTGAGATGGAATTAACGCGTGACATCAGTTTGAGGAGAATAAATATAATTATTGTTCCAAAGCTATTTGGGACAACCTATCGTAAAATTAACTTATATATTTTCAGTCCTTCTTAATGTAGCCAGTCAGTACGTGTCATCCTGAGAAGAAGCAGTTGAGTTAGGATTATTTCCAGTTCACCATATGTTTTCAGGAATTTGCTGCACCAAATGAGAAATCAGTCTGTCCTAGGAGGAGAAGGAGCCTACTAGACATCACTGGGTGTGTGAACTTGGACGAGCTCTGCAAAACAAATATCTTCCAAGGGATCAGCAGCATCAGATGCTATTTGAACACTGATAAAACAAATGTGCTAGGCACAGGCAGTTCAGAGGAGGCCAGAGTAAATTTTATACTTTGCAAAACAAATGTCTTTGCAAGTGCAAATTCAGCATTCAGTCAAAGTTTGTGGTCACAAGAAAGTCATCGGGTTTGTTTTCCCTTGTTACTTTCTTTTCTTGTTAGTTGCTTTTATTAAAAAGGTCTTTGATATTTCCTAGAAGACTCTTCTCGTCTTCTTGCTATTTTAAGGTATGCTGCTGAAAAAATAGTGCTGTGCAAAATGATCTCCTACAGTGTCAAACTTCTCTTCATTTTCAATTTGTTCCAAAAATAGTTCTAAATTTAAATATTGTCTAGCAGAGAAGTACTGAACCATTTTTGTTAACATGGCCTGTATGTGACATAGTGGCACATAGAGCTTTATATTTTAATCATTAATTTTTTTTGAGTAGTTGTTTGGTGTGCAGCTATTTCAAGCCAATTTACTTTCTAAAATCCTTCTAATCAAATTGGATAACCTTCTGCTAAAAATATTTAATAGAAAAAAATCACACTTGTGATAATTTTGGTTCTGTACTGGAAGTTTCAAACTATCCTCACATGTATCAAGAAACTGCTTTTACTCGCATGTAAACACAAGGACATTAACATTTATCTTCTACCTCATAGGCAGCTTATGTATACATGCTCCAGTACAGTTAAATAGTTTAATGTTTCAGGCTGAATTTGGATATACAACAATGCTGTGTCTGCTCCTGTCTGGAGCTCTAATAGGAGATTTAAGCCCATATTTCATAGAGTAACCAAATTAAGGCTGAAATCTCAGAGAAAGTGAGTTACCAGTAAAATTTAGCTGTTTCTAGGATTAACTAGCTGAATGAGAGTTTTCCACACCACACTTACGAAGTTAGATTATTAGGCAATTATAGCTGACTGTTTTGGAGCTAACCTTTAACTTCTCTGCCTGCCTTTCTCTCTGTACTGGGGATATACACCTCCCTCCTTGTACCTCAAAGAGGGGTTTGATATATATCTTATATTACCTCATCCCTTCCGTCTTCCCACCCGTGGATGATTGCTCCTGGGAGAAGTACTTAGGATTTTGTGTGGTCCAGCTTTGAAAGACTTTGGACACAAGAGTCAGCCTCCTTCCTTATGGGACTGCTTCACATCCCACTTCGTTTTAGTGGTAGAAATTGTATTCCAGTTTGAATTCTCCTTTTTCCTAACTTCTTCCGAGGAGAGCCCATGTAATTATACCAAGCAACTCAGCCAAATCCGGTTCAGCCAAATTGACGCTGGCTAAGTTCAAGTTTGATGAGTCGAACTTGCCGTGAGCTTGGCAAAGCACCATTGCACGTGACAGAGTGGTAAAGGAGGGACATCTCCCTAAGAGTCTTGGAGGGGGGTGGTTCCTGAGAGCCCAACACCTTCACACCTTGGCGTGAGCTGGAGTGAAAGCTGACAGCCTGGGCCCACATCTCCGCCGTCCATCCGGATTTTCCATCAGTTTGATTTCTTTTTGTGCAAGCTGCTAAAAAATTTATTTTTCTACTTACGGAGATAAAATAAAATAAAAAAAACCACCCACCTGTTTTTCAGCCCACTGCTATTTACCACAGCTGGGACTGAGTCTTGATTCTGTGTGTCCCCCTCCCTGTTTCACTTCCCGAGTCCAGGCCGCAGGCAAATTTGAAATCCTCTGCGGCAGGCCGCAGGCCGCAGGCAACGCATCCTGAGCGTTTTGAAGGGATTCTGGAAAGAAGTTTAGAGTTTATTAGAAGACGGAAACACTTCTGCTTCTAATGTGTAATTAGGGAATTGCAAATCTTTCATGAAAATCTGGATAGTTGGGATAAAAAATTCCAACAGCCTAATACCCCTTGTAAGGTCCAGGCCTGGCATTTAAATTAAACATCTCTCTCTTTCAAGTTATGATCCTCTTCACTCTCCCCTTCATGGCCACAAAGCAGTATTTAATGTCAGGTGCCTACTGAGAAAATCTGCTGCTTCTGCTCTACCAGGGATTCATGCCCCCTTTTCTCCTACCCTTCCCAAAACCAGGGAAAGGGCTGCTTAAGATCTGACACTTACCTTTGTAGGAAAAACTGATGGGAGTTGGGCCAGGTTTGGATTGCTTCCAGAGCAATTCCTAGAGCAGCAACTGTGAAGGTCCTGTAAAAACACCAGCCTGAATCCTTTACTTGCTGTCCTTTGCCATTCCTTTATCTGTGAGCAAACTGAAAATAGAGATGAATTATGGGGCTCTAAGCAACTATGTCAAGTGGAGCATTTGAGATGATGGTGTGTATTTAACAAGAAATGTTTTATAATTGAAACTGAAATAGTAGGAGCTAAATGGGAGCCAAATATAGACTTTTTAATTCATTTGGAATCTGGAGTTGGCAGTTTTGTCTTTGTGGAATTTGTACTGATTTCCTTATTTGAACCACTATGAAGTGCTTTTTCTACTTTTTTTTTCCCCAGACTCCAAGCGTTTCGGTGATCCAACATTTTTGGTACACATCAGCATGGAATATCTGATAATTACAAGTTAAAATTTAAAATCAGATTTTTTCCCCTCTAGACAAGTTCCTGTGAGGAAAAGGTCAGACTGGCTGTTAGTGAACCCTCGAAGGGTGACAGAGGGAGACTATACATTTTTGCCAAACCTATTCTTTTAGTTTAACTTTGATGAACAAGTCCAGGGTGGTGTTACTTTCACTCTGGTTGTAGAGGTACACAAGTTACTTCCTCCCATGCTCGGGCCGAGGCAGAAGTGCTCAGAGACACCTGAGTCTGATGTGCACTGTCTATTGCTGCCAAGCCAAGCTAGATAGTCCTCCTGTGTGATTTCCCTCTTGAAAAGCTCCTGCAGAAACCTCTGCACCACACTTCCCCGTACGTGGTAGATGTTCTCTAAGTTCTCCTGGGAAAATGGGAAGCAGTCTCCTTTTCTATAGGAGGAATGTTGCAATACCCAACAAAAAGCAAAAGCACATTGAGTGAGGCATTGCCCATGGAGAGCTGGCTTTTAGTGGGCAATACCAAGTGTGGCGGTAAAGCAACTAGTGGAATACAAAGTGAAATACCAAAGTTTCTTAGTCCTTAATTTGCCCATTAAATGGGCAGTAAGCCACCAGGAGTAGTTCCCTCACCTGTCTATAGCTGTCTAAAAGTTAGGAGTCTGGTTTCAGCTAAATGTCTGTCTCTATAATTGGGGGGAAAGAGGATTTGTCCCATCTTAACACGTGATTACTGCTGCCCGCTGGAAATATGCCACTCTACTGACTATAGTTCAGAGTCAAAGAATCCTATCCTAATAACAGAATTACCCACAAAAACTCAAAGACCAATGTGGGCCAATAATTAACTTGAAGGCATTCTTCTAGGAGAGATTTTATGCAACTTTTTTCTTTCCAAAACAAATAACTTTTCTAAAAATACCAGCACTGCTCCAGTTCAATCTCAACAGAAATACACAAACAAACAAAAAAAGTTTTTCATTAAGGACTGCAATTATAGAATAACAGGATATGACTTTCCACCACATCCTATTTCTAGTTGCAGGCTTTTTGTAAACGCACCAACAGCCCATTAGCAGAAGTGACATTGTTGACTGAGCTCGCTGGTGACGGAGCTTTCCAACGACAGCAGGTTTCATCTTCACCTCTCCATCAGGTCTGCCAGTGGGCGAGTTCAGAATTATGTCAGGAGGGGCAAAGACATCACCGCATCATCTCCCAGCCCTCCGAAAAAAACAAAGAGCACATACTTGGCAGCACTTTAATTTCTATGGTTACTGATGAATAACAGCACAGCTGGGGAACTGTTGCTACAACCCACTAGCAGAGATAATTTAAGAGGTCACACTTAAGCAGATCCATTACAAAAGCACTGTTTTTTTCAGGAATAATAAAACTGAGGACTGTATGTTGTACTCTTTGGATTAGTATCAAGCGGACTACCCCACTAGTCATAAATTTGCCCTCATTACTGTCATTGTTTAGAAAGCAATTAAGAGGAAGGATGGCTCTTTATTTAAGACACCAAACCAGGGCTGGTGGTTTCTGGACAAAATCTTGACCAGGAACACGATTTGCTTGGATTTTGTCACAGTTTCAGATATTGATGTCTCTGTCCCAGTGCAGGCAAAAGCTCTGTGCAGCTTGGAGAGCCTTTCTGGCCAGGGAGACCTGTATCAGGGCTTCACTTTCTACCAAGGGGACAATGATACAATTTTCCAGTGAAGTCCAGGAAAAATAATTGAGTAACCCTGAATCAGAATGGTTTGGGAGCTCTGACACAGACTTTTTGCATGACCTGGGTGAAATGGCAGGTTTGTGCCTTCAGTTCTGACTCCCTTTCTTATCTATTAGGTTACCAGCCATGAAGCCCTGGTAACTTCTCTGCAATGCAATATGTCTTTAAATAATTGATGAAATGGACTTTAAAAGCCTTTTGGGCAGGGAAAGCCTATTGCTTTGCTTTACAAGAGTGCCTCATTTAGGAGGGAAGTGAAGGTGAAAATCGCCCTTTTCACCTGCCGTGCTCTGGCTGTGGGCTCCTCCGAAGCAAATCCATTCCTAAAACAGCCAGGGGTAACAATTATTAATTAATTAATGGGCTCAACATGTGAGTCAGTCTACAGAAATGCACTATCACCCTCAATGCAAATATTGCAATTTTACATTTTATTCAGTGTCATGCAGGATTACTATCAGAAAAGAGAAACGAAACCTATGTAAGTCCTTTTGCAAGACTCTGCTTTCTACATATTGTCTCTACACACACTGGAACAAGCACATCATCGAGAATGAAACCATTGACATCAGGAGACTTTCACCTGGGACGATTTTGGCCTACTTTTGTTAATTGCGTCATTACCCTCAAGCTATGCTGAACAATTCATTAGTGGCAGACAGCTGAATTTCTAAAAGTGTGTGTAACCTAACTCTAACCACCAGCACAGTAGAAACTACTCTCAGTAGCTCCTCTGGGCAACCAAGGACACCATGAGATTGAACAAATAAATATAAACAAAGAATGTTTTTCAGTTTGCTCTCCATCTGGAATACTGGATATTTTTCCAGCTCTGAAACCAAGGCACGTTTGCACGCTATTAAAGACAGTCCTCTTTACTTTCCGCCATCTCTGATGACCCCAGTGAATTTAAGAGAGTTTCTATAGATCAGGGATTTTCCTTATCCTTAAACACTTTCAAAGAATAAACCAATATCCATCGGTCGCTTCATTTTTGAAAATTCTGGCTTAAATATTTATTTTTTTTTCAGTCTAAGGCAGAGGTGAAAGTACAATTTTCATTTTTATTTCTTTCTTCCTAAGTGGCTATTTTCACTTACCAGTTACATTCCTACGAATAATTAGGAAATACCAGGGCCTGTTCCTGCCCGTGGGAGCTGAGGTGTCTGTTTGTGGTGCTGAGCTGCAGGAGCAGTGGCTGGGCTGGGGTGGCCGGGGACAGCCAGCTCTCCCCAGCAGTTGCCGGGGTCATTCCCCATGGGTGGTGGCTACATGCGGCTGCCCTGTCTCGGGGGAGAGGCGAGCTCTATAGCAGACAGGGCTTGCTCTGTGCCAGCTGGCTGGAGTACCTGGCTGCCTTTTTGAATCTGCTTAATTTACCAGCAGAGATTTAACTTTGGGCTCTACAGAGGTGCCCTTCACTGGCAGGTACAGGCTGGGTTCCTTTCTTACTTCTGTCTGTAACACCGCTTGAAGAGGAATGGTATTGATTCATCCCTCTTGTGTTATCCCTCTGGATAAACAGGTTGTTTTCTACAGAACTTGCAGTTTAACTGATATGTCCAGTATCCAATATAGGACTTAAGTAAATAAATACCCCCCCACACACCCCCAAACAATCTTAGATGTTGCCTGAAGTTTCATCTGTTGAGACACAAAAAATGAACTAATGTGAAATGTTGCTGTTGTTTTCATCTTTCTTTCTGGCTCATTGTCATATTTTTTCTCAGTAATAACACTTCAGGAGCGGAGGGACCATCACTCCATCAGTGGGATACTCTTTCTTCCCCTTATAACTCCTGAAAAGGGCCAAGGCTGTAGGTGGATATTCACAGCCTTGATTCTGGATCTCACCAGAGCTGGTTGGGTGCAAGTATGACAGATCTGGGGGCATGTGACTGTAGACTTACAGGTGTCTTCCCTAACAGATATTCCAGTCTGGAAATGAATACCTTTGGTAGTGTCAGCAGAGATTGCTGCTCATCTCACCTCACTGTACACCTCTGAAACAGCTGTTATGAACCATACCCTGTAAGTGCCTGTTTCTAGTCAGTGATTATAAAGGGACTCGAGATGTTCACCTCAGGTGCACCATTTGGCCGATATCTAAGGCCAGGAGAGGCTGGTTCAGACACCAGCCTCCTGTGCTAAATGTAGGTGAAGACAGGGTTGCTCAGCTTGTAGCCTGATGAAGTATCACAGACCGTTAGTGATTCCCTCACTCGGGTACTATCCACAGAGTAAAAATCAGAGATGAAATCTTCTATTTCTCCTACATGTGCCTCCACACCCCAATGTATTCAAGGCCCTTTGGCCAATGTCCAGCTTGCAGACTGAGGCCAAGTTTTCCTCCCACCCTGTCTGGCTTGTATTTGAGGAAGATATACTTGTTCCTGTCACAGAATCGGCAGTTTCGGCAGTTTTTCAGGAGCTGGGGTTGTGCCCAGTGAAGCACGCTGGGGATTGCATTTGTGATTATTCCTGGTAGATGCTGACTAATGTGCACCTGCTGCTCAAACAGGTCCCAGTCAACATACTGATTGTGGTCTGGGTTTGCTGTTGTCTCAGATGCGCTGATTCATCAGAACCTCTCCCCTTGTGTGTCTTCCCCTTTCTCCTGGAATAGAGCCCAGACCCTACCCTCTCTAGTAGCACAGGGTTCCCAGGAAAACAAATCACCCTTCGTTAATCACCTCATAAGGCAGGCATTTAATAGTCCTCCACCTCTGGTGATCTCCAGAGTGTAAATAAAGGAGCTGAGTCATCATTTTCACAAATGTGGAACTCTACCTAGTCTGTAAAAAAGAATAAGAGCAGAAAAAGATTTTTTTAAATACACTGTACATGGCCAGTTTGCCCTGCTTTAGCAAAGTGTAGCCAAAGACTAGAAAGATGCTGACCTTCGTCAGTTAGATTTGGGGTCAAAGAAAAATTCACTAAGGGTTAAATTAAGAAAGCAGCAGTCTAAAATTTAGTTGAGGCCATGGGCAAGTAAGTACGTAGGAAGCTACTGCACAGGGGTATGCTGTAAATCCCTAGCAAACTCTCTATGGTTTAGTTTCTTCGTGTAGCTTCTTCAGCAAGTGATAGCTCTTCATTTAATTTGTGGAATAAATTAGAAGCGAAAGTTACTTTGACTTTTGTTTTTAATTTGACTTTTTACATCCCTAAAGAAATAAAATTGCTGGTGCAAAGGAAGAAACTGTAATGGCAATTTCTCACTTGCTCTGATTCTAGGAATAAAGACAAAGCCAGTGTCTGATGCTGTCCTTCACCTCCTGCCGGTCCCTTCAAACCAGCAGCTGCAAGTCCATCCATTTTAATGCTTCTCTGCATTTAATACTCCTTTGCTAATTTTTAAGGACTCAAGCAATGCATTTCTTTACAGGTGATTAATGAAATACACAAAACAATATCAGACCGAGACTGTTCTGAATTTTCTTTTGAGAACAAGAAAATATCCAGTCTGGTGAATATAACCTGATAGCACTTTGAATTGCAGTAGCTAGTGAAGGCCCTGGTCAAAAGCATAGCCTCGCCAAAGATGTGATGCAATTATGCAGTGGACCACACTCCTCCTTCAGCCAAAAAAGTCAAGGAAATTTCTGTGCCAGGGACTTTGCTGAGCAGAGAAGGAGCTGGGACCCATGGACCAAGTCTCACCTTCTACTGCTGAGCTGTAGCTCTGCTTCTGACACCTTAGGATGCACATGGGCCTAGTTTCAACAGGAGGGACTCCAAAACCATTCAGAAGCAAATAGTAAAGACACTTTCTTGGAAAGTGCATTTCAGACATCTCAAACTAAGGAGGGAGCTGGACGTGGTCCTTCCCTTCCCTGAGGTGGTACTTAAAAGGCGAGTGCCACCTCCTTGCTGGCAGCACTGTTTTAAAGACTCGTCCTTAGCCACAGATGAGGGCTGTGGCCTCTGCAGTCTCCTGGTGTCATGCACTGTCCTGAAACAGGCTCTGTAGCTGCAGAGAGGAGCAAGGGTTGGGATGCATCTGTCTGCAGGGTGCCTCCTATTGGCAAATCCTGTACCTCCCCTGTTCACAATAGATACAACTTAAGTTTGTCTTCTTGCATATAGTACCTTTTTCACCCAGAGTTGTACCATGCAGTTTTGAGTAATGTTATTACAGTGAGTTGGTTTAGCACTTCAAAAATAAAGTCAGAATGAATACTGGAATGTTTAAAAAGTGTATTGGACAGTTTAGATTGAGACAGCAAACAGTTGTCCCATTTAAAGCAGATTTCTTGCTATAACTATTTCAAGGAAATATATTTTTCATGTTCTGTGAAATGTCTAAAAGATTTTAGGGACCATTTAATAATTATGTACAGTCCAAGGAGATAAATGGAACAACAGAAAATGAGCTTTTCAAAATTCAAGAAAACGTAGCATGCAGCAATGGTAATTTGGCACAGAGCTTACACAATAGATTTCATTTTTTTCTTAACAGAACAATAATTGAAAACTGACTTAGCCTCTTAAATAAACCAGTGACAGCCTGGAAAATCAGCAGATTGGCCCTTTGTGCCTGTTTATAGTAGATTTTGGCAGCGAGATAGTTGATGTAGTCTCTATAGGATGCAGCTATTATGTCTTCCAGATGTGCTTGACCTTTATCTTGGATAAAAAAGCATCTTGCCATAGAAACTATCAGTTTATATACTCTTAGCCCAGGTCACCAGCTTCTTAAAGATGCTGAAAAAAACTCTCTTGTGATGATTATGCTTCCGTTGCCATTCAGTACAGATATCTGACTTGCGAGTGCTTAGACTTTCAAACGTGAGAGCATAATTTCAGCTCAACGTGCCTGTAGAGCTCCTCTACAAGGAAGATCTGTAATGTGATAAGGGTTGCTCAGTACTAGCAGAGGGACATTTAGGAGGTCCTTCCATGGTTAGCTACTCGCAGTGTGCGGAAGTAGAAAGAAAAATGGCAATAGCTTCTTCATGGGTTGCCTTTTATTATTTACTTCTGTGTACAGGATGATGCTACTGTTTTCTCTGCCTCTTTGAGGGAACTATATCAAACACAGTTCCCAGCAAAGAGTTAAGCTACAGACAGCTTAATGCTAACATTCCAAGTAGTTGAGAACAGCATGGGCCACCTTGTACCCATTGACTCCATGGGACACAAGCAGGAGTCCTACCAATGCCAAGCCTGCGTCAATGTAAATTGTCCCACTGGCAAAACTCCAAAGCCAGGAGAGAAAGAAAAAGAGCCTCTGGCTATAAATGTACTTGAGACAAAGGAGGATTTCCAGACTGTTAGTTTGACTGTGTCAAAAACTATAGAAGCACTCAGAGCGGCGCAAGAACAGAGTGAATGTCATACATGAATGTTTATGGGGAGGAGAATTAAGACATAGTGGAGTAGAGGGGAATGGGGGAAATGGATAGAGTGCTGTGGGATGAGAGGAAAGATGTGGGAATCCTGGGCTTGGCTTGGCAGCACAAAGGGAGAGGTTGAGATGGTCACATCAGGTTGAAGAGAGGACTTTTTTTAGTAGAATATAAATTTTTGATGGGTTGTCAAGCATTGGAACAGACTGCCCAGGGAAGTGGTTCAGTCACCATCCCTGGAAGTACTTAAAAGACGTGTAGATGTGGCACTCAGGGACATGGTTTAGTGGTGGACTTGGCAGCGCTAGGTTAGTGGTTGAAGTTGAAGATCTTAAAGGTCTTTTCCAACCTAAATGATTCTATGACAAAGCAAGGGAAGATGCTGAGTGGTTCATACTTGCTGTCACATGTTCATGTCTCTGGGCTGGTAGTTGAAAAGTCATGGCTCCCTGGTCCCAATGGTTTTGTGGCATCTGTCTAGCTCGGTTAACCCTATAGCGACTGAATTTATTGCTTTTCCCTTTCATATAGGCCAGATGTGATGTTTCCTGAGACGTAATACAGGTTCAAGTACAGCAAACCAGGGTGGAACACTAGCTCAAAGAGCCACACATCCTGGTGAGTGCATCTCAGACACCCTCAGTGTGGCACTGCAAATCTTCTACCACCCCCACA
This sequence comes from Limosa lapponica baueri, assembly GCA_002844005.1. Taxonomy (NCBI): domain Eukaryota; kingdom Metazoa; phylum Chordata; class Aves; order Charadriiformes; family Scolopacidae; genus Limosa; species Limosa lapponica. The sequence continues at coordinate 310,588 of KZ506135.1, forward strand.
TACTCCTTTCACCAACACATGAGCCAATATGTCTTGGCCTCCTATGAACATACAGGCTTATAGATGTGTATCTGTCACCTGATCTGAGGCATAAGGTTCCCACAGGGCCACCTCATGATGTGACTTTGTATACAGATGCCTCATGTGTTGAGAATTTAAAGGGTTGGAGGCAGGTGTGACAGGGTGGACTAAGGTTACAGAAAAAGGGGCACGAAGATGATGAGAGGGATGGAGCACCTCCTCTATGAGGATAGGCTGAGATAGCTGGGGTTGTTCAGCCTGGAGAAGAGAAGGCTCCGGGGAGACCTTATGGCAGCCTACCAATATCTGAAGGGAGCCTACAGGAGAGCCGGAGAGGGACCCTTTGTCAGGAAGTGTAGTGACAGGACAAGGGGTAATGGTTTAAATTGGAAGAGGGGAGATTTAGATTAGATATTAGGAAGAAATTCTTTACTGTGAGGGTGGTGAAGCACTGGAACAGGTTGCCCAGGGAAGTTGTGGATGCCCCATCCCTGGAAGTGTTCAACGCCAGGTTGGATGGGACTTTGAGCAACCTGCTCTAGTGGAGGTGTCCCTGCCCATGGCAGGGGGGTTGGAACTCGATGATCTTTAAGGTCTCTTCCAACTCTAACCATTCTATGATTCTATGATTCTAAGAAGACACCTGGCTGAAAGAAACACTAGAGCCAAGCTGCGTGAGCTGGTGGCCCACCAGTATGGTCCACTGGCAACAACGATGGATGCAATTCTGCTCTCTACATTGCTGTGGGACAGGAAGGTAAACTTATAGAAAGGTGGGGGTATACAAATGATGAAGGGAAGAGACAGGAGAGGGGCTGAACAACTTTTTCTCGTGTCCACATTTTACCCAAAGGTAAAGATTTTGAGATCTTGCGACACAGCAGCAGGCCAGTTGCAAAGGAGTAGGAGGATTCTGGAACATAGTTTCTGGAAGATCATGTAGCAGTGTTTCTGCAACTGATTTTCTGAGGAGTTGTTTGTGGGAAATTTAAAAAGAAACAAACCCACGGTAATTGTTCAAATTGGACCAAAAATGCACACAAATCAGAAAACTTGCTTTTCAGTGGCTGTCTTCTGGCTCTTCTACTGAGACAGAAGTGCCAGCTGGCAGCAGAGGGACAGTGGTTTCTGAGATGTTGTTTCCTGGAGATAGGAATATTTTAGGAGAGGTGATAGGCAAGGCACAACTTTGCTTCACCACACTGAGCCACTGGTGTAATGTTGTTGGAGAGCATTACTTAGTTTTGAAAGCTCTAAGCAGAGCTTTCTTCCTGTGTTTAGCAGAGACCCCCGAAAGGGATGAATTCTGTCTATAAATCCCTGTTTCTTTCACCGTTGAGGAAGATGTAATGGTACACACACCAGTTTACTCATATTTGGGACTTAAATCATTTTACAGTATCTTTAAATCATGAAGCAAATCAGGGAAGGCAGTAAAGCAATATGGTAAAATGTATTTCAACAAAATAACAAGTATGTTGAAGTAGCCAAAAATAAAATGGAATTTGACAAGTGGGAGGACAAAACAGCTATGTCAGCTGTTACATTGCTGCATAAACAATTTAATGCAATTATAAGTCTGCTTCTGGTCACACTGTAGCATAGATAAAAAGGTTTTTATCATATACTCTTCCTCTGCTTTCATCGGAAGCCCTCATCTTGAATCACAGGCTGCTTTGGCAATTTGGTAACATATGGTAAGCTGTGTTTACGGAGTGATGTGCAGATGTTTCGGCCCAAGCCTCCACAGATGCTCTTCTCGTCTGGACCACTGGGGATAGGCAGGTGCTGTCAAACCACATGGCCGGAGGCACGGGGTTCAGGCTGTGCCTTAAGCTTTATGCTTGCTGCTAGGAGGAAAACCACAGCTTGTCTTCTTCATACCCTCCTTGCAACTCTTCCAAAATCCGTGCCATTGCTGCTCAGATTTAACCCATACCTGTGACCTTTGCCAGATTTAATGAGTTTTACACCCCATCACTCACATACTTAATGAAGTTTGAGGACAAAGAAAGAAGATGTTTCCCAAACTGTTAGACCAGCTGGTGACGCGTGAACGTGGCCTGTCCAGATGTTACAGTCCAGCTAGAGGATAACAAAGCACTGCTTTTATGGAGCTGTTGTCCTTGTGTCTTCTCCCTCCCCAGGTTCCTGTGCACGTGGGCTCAGCCAGCGCACACCCCTGATGCTGTGGAGGCAGCTTCCTACATGCCAGTCATCTGCTTGATTCTCCTTAAAGCCCCTGGGCCCTTCATAAGATGAAAACCTTTGGCTCAGGCACCACTCCTTTCTATAGATTGTTTCTTGGGGTTTTTTTGTGGTTTAAGTGTTGACTTGCTTGCTTTGCCCCACACAAGCTCTGTAACCTGCACGAGACATGGCACAGTTCCTACAGGTGCACTCTGCAGGGAAATTTGTATACTGCACAGTAAGGAAGGGCTTTAGACAGAGTTTGCCTTTGAAGTGTGGAAATAGTACAATGTAATAATTTACAACACATTGCAATGTGCCTAAATAATTAGAGAGGGCGTATGCATCGAAATGCAATTTGCATTAAGCCTTCAAGTTTTTCAAAGCATTTCTAGTTTACATAGCTATATGTTAATCCACAGACAGTATATAGTTCTGAATATTCTCATAGCAACCACAGATCAACAAATGATTTCCCTGGGCTATTTAGGCATACCACTGCTCTTAGGTCCTCTGATTTTTAATTAAAAGGAAATAGCTCTAAACATCTTGAGGTAATTAAAATGATAATACCTTCTGCAGGATGCATTTGTTAAAGTAATTCCCCTA
>KZ506135.1:327306-358061 GCA_002844005.1 Limosa lapponica baueri
TCCTAGGCAGAGAAGAAACACACCTTACTACCTCCCCTAGGCATTAAGTTATACACTAAAGATATGTTATTCCTTAAGGAATCTCAGGAGATGGTATAATTTTTATTTTGTTGTTCAGCAGCATCACAAGAGCAAACTAGAGCAATACTTTATGACTTTCCCGTTGAAGCCTGTCTCCAGCAAATGCAAAATGTCATTTTCTGCTGACATCAATTTAACTATGGTACTTTACACTGATAAAGTGTCTCCCTTTTATTTTGTAGCTGTGAAGTGCCTTGGATATGCTATGGCTATTTACAGGCAATAGCCTTCTTAATGATTAAACTCACAAATTTTAAAATGGGTTTTCTTACCTCTCCACTAGCTTTACCAATGGGAGAGTTGAGAATGAAGTCAGGAGGAGCAAAGACATCAACCAGGGCAACTGCATCATCTTTCAACTGTTTAAAAACAAAAGACATACATTCGGCAACTTCTGCAGTTGTCTATGGCTATCTGTGAACTACAGAGCAGCACAAAGATTATTTTCATAAAGTACCGGCTATTGGTAACTTAGGAGACATCCACAATAAGGAGTCTAGATTTATTTTGCAATTTTTCCTCACAGTGTAACTGCCAAAAAGAGTCTGCATTTCAAATCTTTTCTTCCTTCGCGTAGGGGTTTTAAAACATTTTAACCAAGATGATACCATTTGAACACATAAATCCATGTATTTTAGAACTTTAAAAACGTAACTTTCAGATTCTTCGTTGAAATTTTACTTACCTACAAAGAATATGATCCAGTTTGAAAAGTTTTTGTGCTGAGAAAACAAATGAGCTAAAACAATAATGAAATAAATAGAACTGGATTGTAATATTTCACTGGCTTTCCAATGAAGATTGCTTGGCCACAAATGATAGTGTGTTATTTTGTAAGATATATTGTTTTTCATTTTTTGGTAAATAAACTAGGACTAGATTCAGGGGCGATGAGTTGTTAAACTTTACAGAAAGTTATTCAGAAACTATTAATGTAATATCCTGCTAATTTACCCCTTGAAGTATAGAATAACCGATACATCTTTTTTTTTCTCAGTATTTATATACTATATTATAATTTAATCACAACAATATTGAAGGCTTACCCTGTTGCACAGCTCCAGAACAGCATTCTGAATAAATCTACCAGCTTGTTCACCTGAAGCATAGCCACCTGCAAACGCATTCACAAAGAAGCTTATACCAGTTAAGACCACACTGATCCAATCCTTTTATAAAGCAGTTTATCAGTTTAGTATTAAAGAGACTAAATAGACTCTCCTGTGTAATTGGATTGACTGTCTTTCATTAATGAGTTGACTGCAACACTGTCAAACTCAAACATTTGAAGTCTTTTGCATTAACAAGCTACAACACTTGCTGCCTGTACCCTGTCCTCTCCCTCCAGCACTGGACCACATCAAAGCTTGTGAGCCCTCCATCACCTCTGAGCTAAGCAAGAGTCTTTTGGGTTAATTTGTAGCTCCAGGTTCCTGCTCCTGAAAATTTTGTCCAGAATGGTTGTTTTACATTACACAGGCAATAAGAAAATGCTCTAATCTAAATCATAATTAGGATTCTCTCCCCCTGCCAAGATACAATATGGGAAAAAAATTCCTAGTCTTTCAGTTAGGACTTTTATAAAATGACATGAACAGTATATTGAGGGAGTGATCTCACCTTGGTAGAGCACAGCCAGATGTTTACTTAAAGACCAGAATCCATACAGAGCACTGAGATTCTTAAGCACTGGTTGCAGAGTAGATGGTATGCTGGGATCATGTGTGTAGTCATGATATCTTTGTAAGACTGTTTGTTCAATAAAAGCAATGGCTAATGATCGACAGTAGTACACCTTAGGAAAAAGAAAAGGATGATACTGAGTGATAACATACAAGGAACCAATCTTCAGCTCGTGCAAAATGGCATTGCTCTGGTGAAGCTAGTGGAGATTTGTTGATTGAGATCTGCTGATATAGCTTGAGGTTAAAGAAAGTCTAAGAAGAAACTGAATTTCTAAATTTCTAAAATTTCTTTGCAAAGGTTAGTTGTGAAATGCCTCATGAAGTGTCTCTTAGAAATTAGATCCTAATTTTCTGCTGTGTTCCAGTTTGGGTACTCCCTTACACCAATCAAAGGGAGCACAGACTGTATGCCTATTACCACCGTAACTTCGCAGTTGCACCCAGACTGTATGGGATCAAGTAGCTACATCAGAGAGAAGACCATACAAAATCGGGTTTGGTGACTTCAGTATCACTAATAAACCCATGCAACTCTAACAAAGATAAAGGCAAGTTCACCTTTGTTTAATACTATGCACAATTTTATAAAGAGGATGCAATCTTCAAAGTGGTTCAGTGACCTATTGAAAACTTATTACAGTCCATTTAAATAAAAAATAAAAAATCTGACCATGTTAGCATTAGTGCATTCTGTTTATGGACTGCAATAGATTGTAGTATGTTTTGAAAGAACCATCCAACTAACCCTTGCCAACTCTCTGATCAGAAAGGCAAAGGTCATTAGTTAATTAGTTAACTAATTAACTAATTAGTTAATATGGACACAAAAACCTTAAGTGATTATACTTATATAGGAAAACTTCTTTGCTTTATATACTTCACCTTTGCTGTATCATGGTATACGTCCTACCATGAAATAGACTGCTGACTGGAAACATTCTAGTTGGTGAACAGAAGGGGGATATAAAACTGTTGCTGTCGTGGCTGATCTGTTGCAACGCTGCAAACTGGTGTTGGGTTCTAGCCCATTTGTCCAGTCTTGTTATTTTTTTCATTTAGAATTAGTTGATTAGTTTTCCTTTTTTCCTTTGAATACTTGCGTCATCCTTGCATTTAAATCCACTGTGGGGTTTAAAAAAGGCACATTCCAAAGATCACTGTCTCTCATTTGATAGCTGTTTGGTGGCATACTTACGTCCAAGCTCAGATACAAGTGTGAACGGCAAAATAACACACCTATTCTCTGCAGGTTTAGGGAGGACCTCCCCTTACTAGATGGACTTTTTTAGACATGAGTGTCAATTCCCTAGTCAGAATGAAATAAGTCTCAATATCCCAAATGAAGCATTAATTCCTCATTCTTCTCCCCTATAATTCTATTTTCTTCTTTACCTTTGCTTGCACTTCTGTACTGTTTCTTTCAGGCTATCCCCAAACCAAAATAGCCTAGGGATAGGCTAGGAATCTCTTCCAGATCTCCCATAGCAAGAACAAATATTATATATTAGTCAGCCACTGGGCTGACAGAAAAGTGCTTCTTGATGCCCAGAAAGTTTTAAATCAATTATGTACATATCCTTAAAGCACAGCTTGTAAATCATTTTCAGATGTTTTTGAGGCATGCCATTTAAAATAAAGAATCCTGAAGACAAATTTTAGGGAGAAAAGAAAACCTAATGACCTAAAGTATATCAATGCCTATCTCCAAAGCAGTTGTGTGCCTCAGTATGTTTGAATTTTAGTGCATTTGAACATAGAAGAGAACCTTCATACTTCTGAGCAAACCATTCTCTCTAACACTCTGGCCCCGGCACCGGCCTCCCAAGAGCTGGAAAACTGACAGGCAATCAGGCTTGAATTTCTGGCAGCCATTTTGAATTAGACCCTGAAGAGTTTTTCTAATAAGCTGCTTCTAGGGTAAAAACAGGAAAGATTTCCTCCGCTCTACCAGGGGTTTCACACAGACCAACCCCTGTTGAAGCCAGGCTGGCTCTTTCTAGGTGCAAAGTTGAATATTCCTTCCTGATGTTTTTAATGAGCTTTGCAGAGAAGGTGAACGACACTGGCCATCTTCAGGGAACAGGTCTCCCTCCTCAGTGACAAATGACAAGTGTTCTTTCCTAGGATGCGAGCCAGTTTTTCTCATGGAGGTAACGGAAGAATTTGGGGAGCTTGGGGATATACACTGCAATTTGGAGTTAAGCCATTCCTAGCTGTTAAAACTCATTGGTGAGATAGTGGATCTGCTATATGTAGATTGTCAATGTTTCCTTTTCAGGTTCCAATGCTGTCAGTCTGGTATCTTTCATGAGTACTTTACACTATAGAAATTAGAGATGGAAAAGACCTATTAGGTCATCTGCTTTACCTACCTGCCAGAGCAAGATTCTTTCCTACAGTATGTATTTGGCCACAAGGGCAGACGGAGATGTAATAATCAGATGCTGCAGCAGATTTAATAGTAGTAGTAGACTTAGTCTTCAGAAGTTGTGCTATCAAAATTAAAGACATCACCAAGCACATGCCTGCAACTTCTCTGAAGAGAAATATACCCTGGAAGACTTCTGCTGATGGTAACTGTCCTCCTGCTATCATGTTCAATACAATGCACATGGACAGGTATTAAATTTTATTAGTTATCTGATTTGCTGCTTTATGCTTGAGAAAATGATACTTCATGACACAAGAAAATAAAACTAATAGGGTCTGACAAACATGGATGCAAATAAGTAAATAAAATAAGAAAGCTGAATAAGTATTACCTGACAGTTATTCTTTGCCTCAAAATCACTTCGCCCAGACTGCTTCTCCTTGCTCAGCTTTAGGTCACTTTCTCGCAGAAGGTAGCAAACCAGCCATTTATATGCTGCTAAAGGAACTGTGAAAAAGAGAAAATCAAAATTCTTACCATTCACATTTATAATGCAAGAAGTCACATGCAGATTCTATTGCAGTCTCCATTTTTGTTACCCGAGATGAAAAGTGACAGAGCTAATTAATCAATCCATTAACATGACACTTTGCCCATTACTGTAGATGCAATAAATAACATCTAGGTAAGATGGTCAGACTGTAGCAGTGAAGACATACTGTGCCTGACCATACACTAGTTCAAACTGACCCCAAGCTAAAAGGCAAGGTATATCTGACTTGATCAAATTTTTTTAGCTTGTTATTTTCTTCCCATATTAAGACTTAGATCTGCAAGGTATTCAGTCTCTTCTGAGAGTACAAGAACGGAAGACAGTCCACATTTTGTGAAAGCACATGACTTTAACATTGCAAAGGTGGTTGAACGTAATCGCATTTGAATGACCTGCTTTGTAGAGAAGTGCATTATATTTTTAGAGCAGCCTGGAAGCATTAAGAAAAAAAAGCACTTCGGCTTAAAGTCCTTGTATGAATCCTGCTTGCTTGTGTCTTAGCTTAAGATTTGATGTAGAATATTATTTAGGCAACCGTGAGTGTTCACATGCTGCCTGAATTCAGGCCCTTAAATTAACAGTCCAGTCTCTAATAAAATGGAACAATAAACAGATTCAGATACTTTTAAAACTATAGTCTGGTTCAGTAGGAATTACCAAAGAGGAGAGAACGTATGCTTAGGTATCAGTTTGTGCTCTGCTGGATTTCACAAGTTGGAGACATACAACAAAGAAGAAAGCAAGCAGTTGTTCTGAACTAGTCTTTTTCTTGTCAGTCTTTGTATTTTGAAGTTACTCACATTTAACCCCATAGTTACTATGGGGTAAGTTACACTATCTCACTTGGTGCTACGCATCACCATACTATCTGGAGTTCAGCTTTTCCGCAATTATTTGAGCACTGGAGTGCTTACCGAATTCTAGGAATCAACCCGATTGCCCCTTATATATTAAGACTGGAGTTTCCTCCCCAGTATGTTCTCAGTTTCACAGATTCACTTTTGCTCAGTGCCCTGTCACTATCTCATTATCTGCTCATTTCTTTGTTAATTTTTGCCTCCAAGGGCCAATCTGGGCTCACAGCAATACAAAAGTGGGAATGGCATCTAATGTCATACTTGATTTGATTACAGCAGAGTAAGCCAGAAAACTGCAGGGAATTTTCTTTCATCATTACTCATTTTTTCTCTATGCAACTAAAACCAACTGTCAAAACCAGACACACTTAAAGCCTCTTCAACATATTTCTAAATCACTTGTATGGTTTTCTAAAATAAGATATTTTAGTGATACAAGGTAGTGGCAATCAATGCCCCTTACAGCAGTTTCACTTGAAAACAACGATACAGTGGCAAAAAAATAGATCAGAAATTCTATTTTAGAGGAACAAAAAATGGAAGAAAATTACCTGATGCTATCCTCCATTCCCAAATTGAGGCTGGGTACAATAGGACATATTTTGAAATGTAAACTATGTTCTTAGTAAATTGAAATGCATATAATAAAAATAAAGTCAGAAAACAGTAATGTGTGAAATATCTAATAAGTAGCAGAGGTTGAATCTCAAATCTCTGGATCCTTTGGGAAGAAATTTAAGATTCTAGAATCAGTTTAACAACAGCAGAAGGCTACCTGAGGAGTCCATGGAATCTTCAGTGCTAATGGGAGTGAATTTCCAGCCAAGGATATGATGGTAGTCTTGCAAGAAGTTTATTGTTCCAAAAGGGGATTCAAAAGGAGCTTTATCTGAAATACCAAAGGAAATAAAAATGATTTATGAGAAAAGAAATCAGACTTTTTGGAACTAAAAGCCTATTACAAAGCCATGCATACACTTGATAGGCCAGATGCAATTAGGCCATAATATTTATTTTATTATAGCCTAGTCCAGCCAAATGAGGACTGGTGAACAAGTGCTGAAAGACCTGACATCACTGCCTATAAGCCCCCTAAGATTCAACTCCTATTGCTGAGTTTTCCAGTTCTATTAGATGCTGGTGAAACTCACTGCTAGGGTACTGAAACTAAATGTTTTATCTAGAGAACTACAAAATGTACTGATGGATATTGCTACCAATTTAGGTGATATGAACTGTTTTAAGTAAGATGAGCTGAGGATAACCAGACTTACAATGACTTTATGAGTAGTTCCACTGAACTAAACTGCATTTCTCAGGGAGTAAGATACTACTTCACCTGATTAGAAATGGCAAAATATCTAGCTAGCTTCTGCAAGACTTAGGAGAAAGATTATTTCTTGCAGCAAATATCCCTGTATTGTGAATGTATCATATGATGGAGTCTGTAGCACATTATTTATGCTCTACAAAATGATTAAATGACTGTCAATTGCTTTCAGTATGAAATTACCTCCTAATTCCATTAACTACACGCTGTTGGGTCCAACACAGGATTCCACAATGAAAACTTACCTCTTATGCAATTCATCCAGCTCATTAAGTAGTTGCTAGTCTGCTGAAGCAGGACGTTGTTATCTCCCTCATATGTGCAGTTTGGATCATTGTCATTTCGGATTTCACCCAGACGATTCACTTAATAAGAAGTGCACAACTTAGTGTGTTGCAATATATTAATGGAAGCTAAGAGGGATTAAATAATTATTCTGTGACAAAATGCAAGAGTTGTCTGTTCCTGTATGTAGAGATAGTTACCAACAAATGAGCTTGAAAGTTCATTGTTTAGCTTATGAAAATGAATAAAGATTTTAGAAAAGTGTGGTATTAGTCTTACATTTCATCTTTAAAGTCTGCATCTTTATTTTTGGAAGTGAGACTGAATCACATGTACAGGCTGTCCGAATGCTGGTGCAAATGCTTGCACAGGTTTAGTTAGTTTTTGTGGTATCAGGTATAAAATGAACTTTAAAAATACAGATATGAGGAAAAAAGCCTTTCTAAACATATTGCTAAAATTCAGACACCATGACACAACAACAATCAAAGAACACATCAATATAATCACTTTCTTTCTGATCAGTGTATACAGTAGTCTGTAACTTACTGGCAAGGTAACCGTGTCCTCCACAAGCTTCTCGGCACTCCTGGGCTGCCTGCTGAGCAGTCCAAGAAGACAGTGGTTTGCTGGCAGCAGATAAGGCATGAATCTCACGTCCCAAATCAGCCTTTGTGAAAAAACAAGTTATAAGTGAGTAATAACTTTTACACAAAGTTCGTGACCAGTTAAAGCCACGGCTACGTAGAATCATAGAATCATTTAGGTTGGAAAAGACCTTTAAGATCATCAAGTCCAACTGCTAACCTAACACTGCCAAGTCCACCACTAAACCATGTCCCTAAGCACCACATCTACATGTATTTTAAATTCCTCCAGGGATGGTGACTCAACCACTTCCCTGGGCAGCCCGTTCCAATGCTTGACAACCTTTTTGGTGAATAAATTTTTCCTTATATCCAATCTAAACCTCCCCTGGTGCAACTTGAGGCTGTTTCCTCTTGTCCTATTGCTTATTACTAGGGACAAGAGACCGATACCTACCTCATTACAACCTCATTTCAGGTAGTTGTAGAGAGCAATAAAGTCTCCTCTCAGCCTCCTTTTCTCCAAGCTAAACAACCCCAGCTCCCTCAGACACTCCTCATAAGACTTGTTCTCCAGACCCCTCTCCAGCTTCGTTGCCCTTCTCTGGAAATGCTCCAACACCTCAATGTCCCTCCTGTAGTGAGCGGCCCAAAACTGGACACAGTACTCAAGGTGAGGCTTCACCAGTGCTGAGTACAGGGGGACGATCACTTCCCTAGTCCTGCTGGCCACACTATTTCCGATACAAGCCAGGATGCTCTTGGCTGCCTTGGCCACCTGGGCACACTGCTGTCTCATATTCAGCCAGCAGTCGAGCAACACCCCCAGGTCCTTATATGCCAGGCAGCTTTCCAGTTACTCTTTCTTCATTATAAAGCAAGGAACAGTAACTGGCAATACGTACATAAAGCTTTCTGACATCTACATAAGGGAAGAGCCTGTTTTTTGCTGCCACAAAAAACCCCTCCCATAGCTGAAAAACATTCAGCACTAACTTTCTTATCTGGGACAGCAATAATTTGTTCCAGGTAATGGACACATGGGTACACCTTAGCTCAGATGTGCCAGCTGACATGGGGTAGTTCACTACTTGCTAAGCTGTTCCTCCCAAAGATGGAAAGGTAGGTGGTTGACGGTGGCATGTCCAGAGAAAGCTTCTGTCACCCTCTGTGACACGGTTTTCACTGATCTTTCAAGCATCCATTTTGCAAAGAGTAGGAAAACTTAAATGTACCCCCTCAATTTCCAGAGAATTGCTGTAGCCTACAGTCACACTAACTCTGCTGCCTTCCTCTGAAAAAGCGTTTGGAATTGCAGTTTCTGGAGATAGTAGGTTGATGCTACCAAAGCTTGTTTAAGAGTAACTCCCTGGTTGGGTTTCTTTTTGGTTGTTTGTTTTGGGTTTTTTGTTTGTTTGTTTTAAGATCTCCTGTAGAACACAAGGAATTCATAAGGATTACACTCTTAACATTGTCAACAATCAGATTTTTCTCTATCGTTATATATTTTCTGAAAACCACCATTTTGCATAAGGTCAGTGACTGCACTGGAGACCATCAGGGTAAAATATCAGATTAAAAAATCAAACATATTCTTCTGTGGTTTGTGCCAAAAGGAGAGATTAGAATACCCAGCCACTAGTACACAAATGTTTCATGAGCTCTGTTTTAGCTGAAAAAAGCCTGACTGTTTAAGTAAGACTGAGCAATACACAGCCAGAGAGTAGGTCCTTAAAATTAACACTGTCAAAATTTTTAAAATTAAATAAAATTTATATGCTCTAAAAAACCCCATACAGCAGTTATTTTGGTTGAGAATCAGTCCTTCCACAGAGACAGATCAAACTATTTTCTCTGTAAAGGGGTGACTTCCAGTGGTCTGATTGTGGATGAGAAATTCAGAATTAAGACTCAAAAGTCTTAACTTTGTTCTCCAGAAATATTTATCCCAATGCATGAATATGAATTGCAAACTCAAGCCAGACTCAGAGAGTCTGTCCACAAATTAAGAACAGTATCATTTCAGAAAGTCTTTGATACATGCTCCCTGCAGTATCATTTATAACAGTAATAAACTCAATTTGCATTACCATCATGTACTTATGATAAACAATTCTGCAAGGGAACATAGCTTTAAATCACACAGAAATCAATAAAACTTTAACCACTCCATCAAAACTAATTTGGATGCTTTTCTGAATGCAATTTAAATCATTACTTTGTATCTCCCATATTTCTGAGACATTGCTCTAGCATTCTTCATTGTAAGACGGCCTAAGACTTCTGAGTAGGTCCTTCATTTAACAATTTCCAGTTTATTATTGTAAGAACTCAGCTAAGAAGAAATGTGTAAATATCTCACCTGTCTCTGACTCCTTTGCTTCATCAATACGCCTGCATAAAATTCTACAAAGTTCTCAAACAGGGATTTGGAGAAATAATCTAAGGCATATGCAGCAGCCAGATAAGGAAGAAGACGCCATTGCTAGAACAGAAATTAAATAGACCTGATCACAAATTGATATGTATTTTTTATGGTTTTATATACACATAACTGTCTTATAATATTGAACCAACCCATTTGTTTTTACTTTGTTCAAATTGGAAAACTGTTTTATGAAAAACTTAACAATAACCATCTATAAACATAATTATGTGTAACTACTCTTTACAAAAATTACAGTTACGTCATTCTAGGTTCATGCATTTTACGAATTTGTGATAAACATTCTGTTAAACCAGTGCAAAAGTTCACTGAAGCTTTGGGGACTAACCACATATTTTTGCCCTGTGTTTATCCAATGTCTGGAATGCCAGGGCCAGTCATGATTCATGTGTTTGCTCAGTACCAACGTGACAGAGGTTGTAACTGTTTCTCTTGTGTGTTATTGCTGAATGTACATTAGTGCTGGTTGCATTCTGTGAAAAAAAACCCCAGGGCTGGGAAGCAGAGAAAAAAGCATCTTTGCTGCTCCATGCAACTCGGATGGAGCTCACGAAGGAAAGGAGAAACTGCTTTTGGAAGCTTTTGTGGTAGAGCAAGAAGAGAACGAGAGGTTCAGGAAGCAGAGCCTACATTACAAGCCAAAACTGAGCAAAATTGGGAGTCTCAAAGAATAGTGGGAAGCACACCCAGGTTACTTGGAAGAGGTGGAAAGAAGGCAGTTTTGGGCAGTTTGCAGAAACCTATGAAACCTTTCAAAGCTGCAAGACTAAGTGCAAACCTGGAAAAAAGCAACCCCTTTGCAAGGACAAACTGGGCAGGTTTGTTTTCAGGACTTCTTACACACTAACCTTTCTCACTCAGCAGATCTGCCTTTTCTCTATTTCCAAGTTACCCTACATACTCTTGTCCTATTTTCTCAGAGCAAAATGTGCCTCTGCAGAAAAACAATGGTTATACTCCTGTCAAAATCAGTGGTGTAGCTTGAGACTTCACCACAATGAAAGACTTTGATTTCTATGCTTTTCAAGAATAAAGGCTAAAAAAGAGAAAATTCACAATAGCAGCAAAGGAGGCACTGACATTTTTTAACAAATACAAGCTTCTACATCTGCAGTACTTTCACATGTGCATAGAAGACAGTCTTTCTTTGAAAAGGTTACTATTTTAGAAGATAAATGGTTCTAGGTACTTCAGAGAAACATGAATATTTTGGTTTTTGCTATTCCAAGAACTTATGTCAAAAGCCTGATCAGGCCAGGAGAAGTGTAAGGAGTTCTTAAGTTGTAATGAACCCCCCCAGCTGTGCTAGAGTGACACTTCAGATGTCATAGACAACTTGAATTTCACTAACTTCAGCGTCGCTATTTTGATCTGCAGTAGCTCTGAATCTAAGCTTCATTACATAAAGGTTTGTAGATGTGAATTCCGAAGTATTTACCTGTGTTTGGTATTCAAGAACAGGTATTTCCTCTTCATCAGTTGGTCCAAACTGACGGCGAGCTGCTGAGAAGCGAATGGCTATTGATAAGGCAAGCTTTAAATTGGTTGTGGAAACTGCTGTGATCAGAATTCTGCCAGTGGACAAGGATCCCAGAGATGCACTGAAACGCTCTTTAACATCCTGAATGAATAAAAGGCACAGACTGAATGGTGAGGCTAACACTTCATTTACCTCCCTGGAAAGAGACAACTCTGGTAGCAGAGCTGAAGCCCAGAGCCCAGAGGATTGACGAATTTTATTTCTTGACACATTCAGATAAGGCATTCAGGCAAGACTCACAGTAGTTTCTCTGAACTATTTTGGGATCAGCGTGTTACCACAAAGAAAAAGAAGTCAGTAAAATCACTAAGGTGAGACATCTCTGAAAGGCAATTAAAAAACCACCATTCTGACTATCTCATGTGAAAGCATCAACAGCCTTATTTAAGTCACTATTATCTAGTACTTCCCAACATGAGAGGTCCATGCTCTACCTCTTAACCTACTTAGACCTTTAATGAACTGTATTAATGAGACAAAACATTGATTCATACCTTGATTGAACTTGAGTACTTTCCCTCAGCTGTGACATCTCCAGCTATATTCAGTATGTTTTCTTTAGGTATCCTGACATTGTGGAACATGGCAAATCTGTGTAAACAAATACATAAGCAATGTAAAATCTGCCTTGACATAGTCTGAGGTGTCTACATTACAGAGTAAAGGTTACAACAAAGACACAACTGCACAATGATCTCAGGCATAGCAGTGAACTGAAAACAGTGCCCATCAAGCCAGGTAGGTAATTTTAGAAGAGTATGCCTGGGAGAACAAAGGCTTTCAGAATCAAAGCAGCAGAGGAAATTCAAGATGGGAAATTATTTGTTATAACTCTTCAGTTTGTTGGTTTTTTTTTAAAAAAAGATGATGCTTAAAAAGGCAAAACAAACACCTCATGGACTCTAGGAGACCATTTCAGCAGCTTCAAAAGTAAAGTAGTAAACAACTAGTGGAAGGATGAACAATGTATTCTGTTTGAGGGGAGGGACAGGTAAAATTACTTATTAGAAACCTTATACAGAAACAGTTTGACAGACACTTTCACTGACAGCCCAGAAACCTGAACTGAATTCTCAGTCTGCATGAGTAAGTTACTTTGCTTGATATCTCAGCTATCGAAAAGCTTGGGAAGATGAACAACTTCCTTCTACTGCTTAGAACCTGACTGGGCCATTCTGACTCCTAGTAATTCCCTGCTGCAAATGGTTCTGCCGAACCACTTTACTGAACAGTTGTTCAGTCCAGTCCAGAGACTGCTTTGGAATAGAGACACTATATATTTTTACGAGTCTAAAATACAGATCTGCGAGGATCATTCATATTATTGCAATACAAATGAGGACACAGCTGAAATAGTGCCCTGAAAAGCAAATGAATGGAGAGTTTTCCTTTGTTTAAACTCAAACTAGGATTTCTGTTCGCTGGAATGTGGCATCTGAGAAAAAAGGAAGAGAAGAAATTGTGGCACCCTCGCAGCAGTAAAGAAGGAAGTTGTTAAAACAGGCAGAATGTCCTGAGCATTCATATTCCTCAGGAAGAAAGTATATGAACTGTTTCACCCAAATGGGCAATACAACTTGGCACAATAGCAGTACTATCAGCCCCACTCACGAATATCTCAGTATCTAATAGCACTTGAAAAGCTGTATTTGTAATCAAAGCAAATTCCTTTTTCCTGCCAATACAGGCTGATCTATTTAATAAGGCTCACGAGAGCCAGGTCTTTCACGTTAATAAATTACATAAGGGCTGCATTGCTACATGTGCTTTAAAATTACGAGTTGTTTCCAAGGAAACATATCTGCATACTGAATTTATTCAGCCTTAGAGATACACAGTATTTTCGGACTTAGCCACAGAGAAAAGCATGCTATCCCAATGAAGAACGAGCTGCTTACCAGCCTTAACGAAGCTAAAAAGTGCTTCATTAAGTACTGGTTTCAGTGAGACAACACTACTTTGAAACAGAAGCAAATTCAGAATTTAAAAAAATCTGATTTCCATCTTTGTTAATATTTTTTTGTATCACTGAAAATAAAAAATCTCATTCAAAAAAGATCTTTTGGTTAAATTCACATTCTCTACTCCCTATATCGCAAATAAAATCCATCACAACTAAAACTGTATGGCAACTCTGATACTTTTAAGCAATAGCATGCACGTTAGACAGAACTTGAGCTTTTTAATTACTGTTACTTATTACTTTAATTAAACAAGAGTGTGTTAAGGTCCCTAGTTTAGTACTCTCTTTTACTCGTTACTGTAGGTCCATAGAACTACAAGGAGGTGCTTCCTCCTAGGAGCTTACAATCCAAGCATAAGGCAAGAAGCCACAAATGTGTTCAAACAAATGGTGAGGCAGACACTATCTACTGAAAAATTTTCTTGATATGATACCTGCCTGTCACAGCGCGTTGGCAGCTAAGCACTGACATTTTTTATAAGCCATTAGAGCAAATGAGAATTTTAAGGAGGAATCTGAGTGATGAGCTTCATGGATGTTTATAAAGTATCCCTCCCAAGTTAGGACAAGATACATGGAAGAAAGTAATGAAATACTATTTCAAAAGGCTATTGAATGGGTGATAAAAACTGGAGTCAAAAGCCAGACTAAAGGAGGAGTTAACCTAACAATCTTAGGGACACAGATTAGGAAGAAATTCATAAGGCTCCAGCTCTTGGGCCTTCTCTTTGCAAAAACATATTTGGAGCACTTTTAGTCCTGTCTGTCTGATGAATGGTAAGATTTGTGACAGTAGTGACGATAAACAAGATGGCAAATTGTCCTTTTGTGTTTTACACTACAGTGATTAGTTCAATTCATTCAGCAAAGCTGTGCAGTTGTAGAAAATTATTTATATTGGTATGTGCTTGAAAATCTAGAGTTCTTAAAAAGCAAATTAAAATCTACTAATATATAAATCTATATACTAGTAACCTACTTTTAGGAAATTCAAGCCTACTAATATTGAACATGTGGTAGATGTGCCCCAACTAAAACGCCTCCCAAGATGACCTACTAAATAGTTTTACCCACTTTCACCTACTGTGATACAATCCCAAATTCTTAAATCTAAAGGAAGTTTTTTGCTGGAAAGAGCAAAAAAACTTGTAGAAAGACTTATTATAATCTCACATAAATATAATGTAGCTAATTCTCTACTTACCTAGAATTATTTTGATTAAAAAACCATATGTATACCCTTCTTAAAACTTTTTTCACAGCTAGTGAACTAGGATACTACATTTCCAATCATTATATAACAATGTATTTTCTTAAAATAAAAATTAGTTCAAACAACATTTTTTGAAAGTTTAATTTTTTTCCTTGATATTGTCCATTACAGATACATTATCTCCTTTTTTTTTGTAAGCTGCCATCAAAAGAAACGCATATAAGATGGCAAAAACTTTAAGAAGGAAAAGAGAGAGACAGAACTACCAATTAAATATCACACAGAAAGTTCTCATGTGTAAAGAAGGAAGATATATTGCCTATAAGTACCAGTGTTGCAAATAAAAACAGAACCTTACAGGACTTGGGAGTTAGATGACCTTGTGAGATCACTGCCAACTGCTGTTATGCTTCTTCTCCAAGAACTTCGCTATTTGAAATTGTTAGACATACTGGCCAATTTGAACTTGATATCGGAACATATTAAAAATAATAGTAAGATTTAATGAAGTCAACGATCACATTTCTAATGGTTATTAGCCCAGAAAGCATTGTGAATAGACATGGACCACATCTGTCAACGCATTTAGGGGAAAAAAATCTCCTTAAAGAATTAGAGATACCTTACAATAATGGAACTGTATACATAGTCATGGGGATATCAAGTGCCAGCAAGTTGGGAAAATGGCTAAATTTCACATGCTGATGACAAGACCATAGGTTTGAAAGCTACCCTACTTAGGGCCTCTTTTGCATAGCAAATAGCGTGACTGAGATCAAGACCTCTCAGCAAGAAAGACAGACAGCTGTCACTTTAAATACGTATCATAGGGCTCTATAGCAATGTACAATTTTGCATCATCTAGCCTTTATAAAACAACGATATCACACAGATTTCTACATAGATTAGCTAAGCAGAGTGAAGCACTATTCCAATAGCAACATTCTTGTTCGAGTTCTTTGGCCAGTAGGTTAGGGAACATTTCAAGCAAAAGTTAATCTTACTGACTTTAAATCATGCAATAGTAATTCATCTGGTCTGCAGCAATGCTGATAAAAAAGGAGCAGCTGGAAAAGCTACGAGCTCCTTTTGCCAGTACTAAATTAATAAGCTGTTACCTATAGTACAAATAGCTCAAACATGCTTTGGTGAATTTCAGACTCACTAAAATGCCTTTCCTGCCAGCTTTTGTTATTGACTACATTAGAGATGATGCAGTGACAGTTCTTCCACCCAGAAAACGAAAGCAGGTGAGTGGTATTGGAAGACTGTGAGTCAAGTGATCTCACGGCTGTTTATGGGATACAGTAAACCTTGGGAAAAATAACACTTCAGAGGTCTGGTACAAAAACCTCCAGAAGGAAAGAAAACAGCCACATGTTCCAGACTGAAACTCACAGAAAGGTTAGAGTTGAGAAGAGTTACAGAGAAGCTGGGGAAAACTGGAAGGCAGTATTTAGGTCTAGTTTCTACAATCAAGGCTCTAATCTAAGAATGTAGCTCTCTTAACAGTAATGCTCAATAGCAACGATAAAACACTGCATTTTATAGGCCTCCTAATCCTATCTTAATGGACTTCATGGACACACAAAGACCCACTCACTCTAAAGTTTTTATAGTCCAAGTGCCAGTCTTGCGAGGAGTTTTGGATGTGCAGACTCCCACAACTGCCGAGAGCTGAGAGAGCTCCGCTAAGGAAGAAAAATGGTTCAGTGCAGATGTGAGGCTGTATTTCTGCCAGTGATAAAACAAATGCGTGATCAGATCTGAATCTACCTTCTCCCATCAGCACCATCAAGTGCCTGTCAGTATGAACTGGCTATGCCTACACAGTTTTGAGGTACCTGTGAGTGACAAAAATGAGGGGCTAAGGCAGCACTTTTTAGCAACGTGACTACACCTTAGCGATGTGCACAGCACACTGTGTACCCATGTAATGTCTAACCTTGACTGTAGAGACTAAGTGGAGGGGGTAAAACAGAGAAATATCAATGACTCCACTGAAAAAGTAATTGTTTTGACTTAAATTGCAAATGTGCAAGATGTGTCTTGCAAAACATTTGGTTTAACTGTGGAAGTGGCACTGTTCACAAGGACTGAAGGGTTGATGGTACTGTATTCAGATAATGTAAGTACAGGTACAGGCATTTTTAACATTTAATTTTATTTTATAGCTGCTTCGTTATTATTGCAATTGTTTTTGACTCTGGTCAGAGGCTGCAAGACAATAAAATGTTGAACAAGCATAAGCTTATTTGAGAAGTGGGACTTATTTCTACATTTGCTTTCTTATTCACATCCCTGTACTGTCCTTTTCCCTGTACTGGAACAGCCTCTTCTGTGGCCTTGAAGTGAACCAGACCTGACAAATGATCTGTTTGAAGACAGCCAAATTTTGTTGGTTTTTTTTTTTTTCAGATTATTTTTCAGGCAGTTCCAGTTCCCTAGCCGAGTCCCCTACACAGCTACACAAATGTTTGGCCCAGCACAAAGGCAGTGTGGGAACAGAAGCAAACAACCAAAGAAGCTAAGTATGGAAATTATCTTCACCAAACTACTGCTTCAGATTGTAAGATGAAGCTCCAAGAGACTATTTAGGCTTCAACCATGTATTACAGCTCCTATCTTTCTAGTGAAATAATTGCAACCATTGCAGAATCTAAATAAGAGTTAAGAGGATAAATACTAGGAGACAAAAACCCTTTGAAGGACAAAACTTTTATTTTTTCTACCCTTGAACTAGCAGTAGCAGAATCTTAACGTATTATTGGCCCTAATACTGGAATAGTAACAAAAAAAAGAGAATTAACCATTTAAAATTCATCTGTAAAGGCCTGGAGGTTGTGTGATGTATGCCATATTTGCCAATATAGAAAAAATTGCAGTGAGGGCTTTCAGAACTTGCAATCTCTTTCCAGAAGGGATTCTTTTATGCCATTTATTGCTTTTCTGCCCAATAAAACTCCTTTATGCATTTCCTCTTGGGTGTTTCGTTTTGTTTCCAGTACCCGGAAAACTGAATCTGGCCTCAGTGATTGCTAGAGAACAAGCTTAATGTCTTAGCATGTTATACGTGTGGCGACACTGATCACACTTTAATTGTACATGAAAGGTTGTTAAACAGCTAATAAAAACCCTTCAGTTTTCCAAAGCCCATCATTATAAGTATATACAGCTAACAATTCTTCTTGCCCCTTTTCTCCCCTACAATTAACATAAGTAGCTTTAAAATAAATAGCTTTCTGTCTGGCAGTGGTTTGCTGTACCTTTTATAGCTTCATTTCACTAGGTCTTCCCTTATCAGAGGTTTTGTCTGCTAAACAAACTGTATACACGTTATCAGTGGATGCAGCTGAAAGAGCTCAGAGCATGTCTTACAAAGACAGGCACGTTAAGCACCACTTCAGAAACACAATTACAACTGATTTTCAAACTCCTCCCCATGCAGATTCAGTTGGGCATCATGTTTATTTCTGGAATGGGGAAAGCAGCAATTTGCTGCTAGTTACAACTGGACATGAAATTGGTTCACCACCAATTCAGTGGCAATCATTTACTGACGTGCACTGAAGTAATGGGTAATTTTGGTAATTTTGTCTGCCACGGCAGACAAAAATAAACCTAAAGGGAAGAAACAGAAATGCACATCAGCACTGACCCAAGCTCTTGCTTTATGGCTCTCCTCTTATGCCTGCTATACATTTTATTGAAAAGCCCCTGGATCTCAAATACTCAGAGTTTTTCAGTGGTTGTTTTTCTCCTCAGCTATTTCCATTTTGAGACCTCAGTACCAGAGCACCAGGAACAGGTGGACATTTTTATACGAAAATAAAGACTGAAGCTCTTGCATCCCCTGGTGGCAGTCTGATTTATTTTTTGGTAACAAAACATAAAACCAGTCTAAATTCTCCGTAAAAAAACCTGGAGTTTTCTTTTTAGCCATTTATGTATTGATCACACAAATTGTTGTAAATGATCAAGAGAAACAAAAATATTTTAAAATATTGTAATGTGATTTTGTCTTTTTTGTCAGGGTAGCTGAAGTTACAAAGATTTGCAAAACCCATGTGATTTTTGGACATTCCAATGATGAAGCTATGAGAATTATTTGGAAAGACACCCTTAGAAGGAGCAGGCTATTCAATTGGATATATACTGCAAAAATTCCCACATTACTTCTGAAATTCTTTCTCTTACTGAAAACATTACGCTCTGCATTAGCAGGAAACCAGCCCTCAGCCAAACGACCCAAGAGATTAATTGTTTTCCACAGCCAGAAGGGACAATTACGATCACCTACTCTGTTCTCTTATATAGCATAAATCAATGACATTTTCCAAGGAAGCTCTGGAATTTCTTCCACATGCCCTATCAGTGTTCAGGAGCTTAACTCTCTGTACCAATATTGAAAATCAGTAGCATAAACTTCTTGAAGTGCAGGAACAAAACCTGACATCTCTGCCAGAGATGTCAGATTCTAATCTTCACTCTGACCATTTATCCCGAGTGTAACTATGTGGAAATATATCTGATTTACTAAGTGTCTCTGGTAGTTGAACAAGACTTCCCACATACATTCAAAAAGCTGCCAAAGCATGCAGCAGAGACTTAGCACTTGTAGTCACAACGTAATTTAATATTTTCTTGTCACCACATACAACAGGCTTCTATAGTGCACAAGAATTTCAGGCTGTGCTCTCTGGGATAAGCTAGAATATAAAATTACTAAACTGCTTAGGAGAACACACTGACAAGGCAGTGTCTAGTTAAATGTCCCTATGTGAATCCTGGCATTTTGCAGATCATGCAACCAACAGTCCATTTTCTAGAGTGGCACAGCTTGTCATCTCTGCAAACAAACACAGAGCTATGAATCTGCTATCTCCCCAGGCCCATCCAGGCCTTCACATACCTCTGAGAAGCAACGTGTACAAGTCCTGACACTTTTGACAGCTCAGTGTGAGCAGGAAGGTTGCAAAGCGAAAAATAGTTCTCTAGTTCCTATGAACAGCATCTGGCCTCAGACATCGCCAAAGAAAATACCTGAGGCAGATGAGGAACACAGGCTCCTAGAGTTTTCAGCTGAATGAAGGGTATCTATTGGTAACCTTGAGCTCCCTCCTCCCTCTAATCTGCAGATGCTGTCTTAAATTTAAGCTTTCCAGTGCAGGGACTGTCTTAATCCATACTTAAGAGAACTAGATCAGTGATTGGGGTTCCTCAGGTGCTGCTGTTAGAAGAAAATAGTATTTTTTAAAGCAGCATATGCAAAGTAAGCAGAAGGATTAGAGTACCCTATGATTGCTTTAAATGACATGTAATGTCTTAACTAAGATAAGGGACTCCATCTGACATTAAGATAGCAACTCATTGGCATCAGTGTATTTACAGTGTATTATGTGGATTATCATTTCAGATTATTCAGTTATTACTGATATTTTAAGAAATGCTCTATCTTGTCCCAATAGATCATAGGATACATGGATTTTTCAATTATGTGTATTTCGATGTTATGTGACAAGAACACTCTTCTTCCTCATGTTGCACATAAAACTACGCTGCAAATTGAGAACTAACATCAGAATTTGAACTTTTCTACAGAAATATGAATTACATTCAGATTACACAGGCCTCTGTTGCTGTGCCATCTGGTGGCTACTAGTTTGTAATGCAGATGCAGGCAAAAATATCCACCAAAACCAAAATCCCCTTCTTTTCTAGGCATTTTCTCACATTTTTCTTCTACAAAACTTGATTTTCTATATCCTTTTTATCTGTATTCTTTCTGTGACTCCAGAAAATAGAGCATCTATGAGAATGAGCTACATAAACCTAAAAGTCAGTTCTATTTTTGCCACTACAAACTATTTGGGACATCAGAAGGAGGCTGGTACAGACAACAAACTGCAGAAGACCTATGACCTTCTGGAAAGCCAGTCAAAGTTGTTACATTTGAAAGCAGGTACCTTAGGATGTGTATATTTTGTGTACTGCAGTGGCATGTTACGAAGGACAATAAATATATCTGTAACAAACTGAATTAACAGTTTACCTCTTGATTTTAAATTTGAGTTTACCTCTTTGCAGTAAATTTGAGGCATGAAGAAGTGACCTCCCCCCCAGCCCCTACTG
Source organism: Limosa lapponica baueri (assembly GCA_002844005.1). Taxonomy (NCBI): domain Eukaryota; kingdom Metazoa; phylum Chordata; class Aves; order Charadriiformes; family Scolopacidae; genus Limosa; species Limosa lapponica. Next base: position 348,350 of record KZ506135.1, read on the forward strand.
TGGGGGACACAGGTCTATGTCTTTACACAGAGTTATGTAACTAATACAGGGGTTTAAATCGTAATTTTTACATAATGGCTGTTTTAATGCAGAAATCTACCTAAATTTCCTCACTATCTCTCCTCCCCATCAGACACCTCTGGTTAGTAAAGCAGAGACACAGTAAGGCCATTGAAGTCCATGACTCAGAAATGGAGACGAGGTACTGTTTTATTTTAACTGTACACAGAAAATACAGAAAAAAATAACTAACCTTCTCCTTCTCTTCTGCAGTGAACAGGGTTAGTCCAGAAACCCCACGGTTTAAACAAGATACCTAGTTTCTCTACTGGGTCTCATTAATCTTACATCTTTACTAACAGTATACCTTGTCCGTGGACCTCCGCTAGCCTTCCTGTGGGCAGACAAAATAATTAATACCCAAACGGGTAGAGAGGCTGATTAAGTTCATTACTCAGAACTTAATGGATTTAGGGGTTTTTTTTCATTATTATTGTTGCAGAGTCTATGACTGCAAGAATGCTTGTGGATATTCACAGAGATATCAGTGGCATTTTATGTTCTAAGAAGCGAGAAGCAGAAAGACTATGGTTATTCATACTGAAATTCAAGATTTTTCAATCTGGATTTTTTAGAAATACCCACAACTTAAAACCACTAGCAAATACCGCAGAAGTAAAGACAGAACTGACACAGGAGGATATTTGCACCACTACAGTGTGATCTAATCTAGAATGTCGCCTCTTTCACATGTATTGACTTACCCATTATCCAACCCATTCAGCCCAATTTTCTTTCCTATGTCACCCACCATCACACCTGGCATTGGCAGGAGAGTTTTTGTATCTCGAATCTGCATAGAAGTGGAACAAAACATTATTTCAGTTGTGGAACAATGGAAGTTATTGGTTGAACTTTTCAAACAGCAAAATTCTCCCCACCTGTATTCTGTTATTAATGCTAAAGAAAGCTGTCTGTTTTTCTCAAGTACATAAGCCTGGATATAACTTGTACTTAATGTAAACCTCTCATTCAGGACAGAGATCCCTTAATGAAAATTACTTTGCCAATATGACACTAATTACATCACTGTGTTAAATATGCCTTAACACTGATGACTGCTTTCATCAGACTAGCACTGAAACCTTCTTCAGGTGTATAAAGACAGGAATAAATGGAACTTTTACATAACATCCAGCTTTGAGATACTTCCAATTTTGTAATAAATTATGTTCAGTCTGCAGCTAGTTCATGTTACTGTGTACAACTTCTCTACTGCATTGCCATATTTTCTGATGCCTTTAATCTTATAAACTGATCTCTGTGGTAGAAACTTGGAGATTTCACACAGATCAGCCTGCAGCATTGACAGACATAAATCATCTTAAGCCTCATCCAAGACTTTCAGGACTTCATGTAGCATAGGTTACTTCTAACTACATATGCAGCGTGATCATCTGGAGGCTTTTCAGCTCTTTTGTATTTTTCAGAATTTTTTGCAGAAAACTGACAGTATAAAACTGGCTGTACAACCATCACAAAATCAGTGAACATTTAAAAACAGTACACATCTTACAATTTCAATAAATGTTGAAGGCATTAATTGAAGTATTTGCTGGTCAGATACAAATAACAGCAGAATAGAAAGCCTGTAATTTGAAATTACTCTGCCCCAAAATAAAAAAAAAAATATTAGCAACATTTCTACCTGTACAATAAAGGAATGTAATCCTTGGCACTGTCCATCAGGTGTATAGAGCTGGGCATACACAACTGCATGAGTGGCATGTTTCCCCATATTACCAACCCAAAATTTTGCAGCTTCAAAGTCAGGAGTATTGATGATAAATTCCTGTAGTCAGGAAACAAAGCAGCAAATGACATAAATCATAAAAACCAACACATGCCTATTTTCTTTTTTTTTTTTTCATGACCATGGTAAAGTTGAAAACATCCGTTAACTGACAGGGTTTAATTCTGTACTTCACTCCAGCAGCTGAGATCTCTCTTACAGTGTTCAACTTTGGAGAAAATACATGTAGCTAGGAAAAATTTAAAACTGAAAAAGTTCGCTACTTCATTGTAAGGCCTGAAATTCAGCCTTTTAATTGCTCATTTAAACAGTTTAAAAAAAGTAAAGCAAAGTGACGGACTTGGAAGCATCTCCTAGATCTTAGGTTCCATGTAACAGACTGTGAAGGCTGAAACCTATGCAGGGACCATCCCCTTTTTATGTAGTTTTGTGTGGAAAGAAAGCCTGGTTGACAGTGTGAAAGGCAGCACACTTCCCAGTCTGGACAATGAGGAGACCGTGAGTAGTGGGAATTCTGAAGAATACATGTATCCTGAAATTTAGACACAGCTTCAGCATTCAGATTTTTAGATTCCAAATAGTATGCTTTCTGGATGTAAAAGAAATCTGGACTCAGAGCTTCATGATATTAACAAAGATTTAGTCATTTCAGTCACTTTCACTGCAATGCAATCATCACCAGCATAAAGCTCAATTTATTTAAAAGGATCTTTTCATGCTGCCAAACTCACAAGGTTGGGCTTTTTTCTGGAAAGGGATCTGATTGTCCATGTTGCATAAATGATCACTGAATTGCTTGTGAAAAAAATGCAGACTGCAATGTTGTCCTACTGAAGAATTTAAAATCTGATCTTTCAAATCTATGATTCTCTTTTCTCATTCTTTTGCAGCCACTTCATAACGTACAGATATGAGTGATGTTGTTTGTTACCAGTAACAGCACCCAGTTCCGTACATTACGCTGCAATAAAATGCCACAGTCTTTGGGGAAGATGATGAGACTACTTTCTTGGGACATTAAGTAACACATTTGAAATTTAACTTGGCATAAACCAAGCATGTAGATGACAAAGAGAGAGAGAAAGTTCTATCACCCTCCTCTCTTAACTTCTATTTTCTTCTCCCTTAATGTAAAACTACAGAGTTCTATTCATTTACTTAAAAAAAAACAGTTAGGACAATGAATTTATTTGTGCAACAGTGTTGATTTCAGAAAACAAATTATGAATAGTAAGCAGTATCCTAATGGAAAGAGCAGTTTATTGTTTTGTTCTTTTGGTCTCTTCAATAGTCTTGTTATCTCTTTTTCATATTTCTTTTTCTTATCCTCAGGAAATAACCCTAATTGTCATAGATAAAGCCTTCATATTTAAAGACAAAAGACACTTTAATCTGCATGTCTGTGGGAAACAATGTCCAACTATTCCTTAAGAGACACAACAAAGGAGAAGGATGCAGTTAAATTAACTATTTGTACAAGAAAACAGAAATTTCTGGATTTATTGTAAATATTGATATATGATAGCCAACGATTTCTCTTTCTTGTATTTTGTTCTGCTGGAACAGAATCAATTTCCTGTTTTTTAAAAGTATTGTGGGTATTAAATACACTGATTTACACTAGTCAAAAATACTAATGCATAAGACCTTGTTTTGAAAACACTGGAACGTTCTGTTGGAACATGCTTACCTGTTGAAATCCTCACATCAACCATGAACTGTATTCTTTGCAGGAATTAATTTCTTTCTCTTAGAAATAAATGAAGGGGAGAGTGAGCTTTCTATGAACGGACACACCCACAGAACGTGAAGTGTGATACGCTTGTCTCTTTTGGTTTTCTTGAACCAGGGCTCCCCAAAACACTTTTCCTGGCGTTGTAAGTATTTGACTTTTTTTTTTTTTTTTTACATTTGGAGTTGAACTTGATTCTTTCTTGTTAATCAAAGAAATCCTTGAATCATTCTGTCCTGTTAGCAAATAACAGAGTCTAACAGTGTCAAATATTATTCCTGTGAGTTAAGGACTGACCTGAGTGCTACGATCGAATGTGGCAGTCGTCCGTATGCCTTTGGTATTGGTTCCATGGCTGAGTTCAGTCAGAGCAAAACATCCAAAAATCTAAATAAGGAGATATAAGGTACAGTTGAAGACTGCTTTATTACAGCAATTAAAATGGTTAAGATTTTCAAATGTTTGCAGATATAGCTATTGGAAAGTACCTTGCAATTGCAAGAAACCAATCAAATGGAACCCTAAGGCTAGGACATCCCACCTGCAGTAGGGTTACAGGTACTTTTTTCCGTTGCTGATGGCTGACTCATTCAGACAGGTACAGATTATTACATCGACTGACTAAGTTTTCAGCTGTCTGGGTTGAAAGAACTGTGTGGTGAAAATCAGCAAGTATGCTTGCATTACAAGTAGTTCTGGGAACTCCAAAAATTAAGAGAGAAACAGAATGAGGCTGTTTATTTTCAAAATTGCAAATAGTCTACATTATTGAAGGGGATAAATTTATATCAGATAAATGTACGCATGCACTTAGTTCTCAGCAGCATCTGGGAACGCTGCCTGCTTGAAACCACACTGAAATGTGCGTACTGGAATCCCTTACCCTAGACTGGTTGGGCCTGTAGTACATATTCTTCAGTAGAAAACCTTTAAAAAGCAAGTGAGAACAAAAAAAAATAAATAAACCTGAAGCCTCAGGGAAAAGTTCTGACAAATACGTACCCTCAGGATTTTGTGTAGACTTGAGGGTCATGAAAGAATTCATCCTGATCTTTAATATGGGGTATAAAATCAGAACTATGTAGCAGTACATTGCTGTCTATGAACAGACAGACAGACACAGAATTTCAGAAAATTAAATAAGCAAGGAAGGTGAATGGTTGGCAAAACCAAAAGATGAGAAGGGATAAAGAGTAACAAAAGAAGCATGAAGCTCAGTTTGGGTGCGCTAAGTGCATATATCTTGCAAAAGAGGGTCAATCCAGACAGTGAATGCTGCCCACATGGCCAAATGGCACAGACAGGACAAACTGTTTAGGACTGGCTCTTTCTGTATCAGACAGGCTGCACTTATTCTGCAGGGCACTTGGTACCAAGTCTCAATTGGACTCCATGTGGTGTTTCTGTGGCATTAAGACATTATTATTTTCCATTTTATGGCATCAGAATGGAATATTTATAGCATCATGGCAAGGGTATGCGTTGTACAGTGTATGATACAGATGTGGGAGTGTTTGAGCGTGCAGAACTTCCTAGGATATACTCTTAAAGGACTGTGGACAGAGACAAAACTGGTCTAGCGTCATCTATATTGCCTTTTGGAAGAAGTCCCCAAACTTTGTCTGCATGTTAACTTGAGTGATCTAAAACACATCCAGGAAGTGCCATAATACCTAGCAGTGAGGGTAGTCAGGGCTCAGTGCTTCAATCTGCTCCTTGGTCTGTTCTTTCACTATTTAGAAGTACCCAGGTATGTAAAGAAATCAGAAATAACACAAGGGTGCAGATAGTGCCATGGTTCTGACCGTGCCCAGTTCTCACAAGTTATTTAAAAAAAAAAATTACCTCCATGCTATAAACCCGTTCCACAAAGTCTGCAAACCTCTTAGAAGCACTCAAAATTGCACCTGCAAATACCTGTAAAAACCAGAGAATTATGAATGAAATCAGTGACCCTGTGATGGAAAGCACAAATTGCATATGCATAATAATTTGTAATTGTGACGTCCATTAAAGAGACCAGGGAAAGTAGGCTGCACAGTAAAGTACTACTTAGACTATAGCTGCAGGATATGTCAGGATTTGATCTTGTCAAGGCCCCTTTACAGAGGACTGAAATTTTCACAGCTCTAACCTGTTCAAGCCTTCACTGCAAACTCTTAAAAATGCTTAATCAGCTCACTTTCCTCTTGACTTTACTGATGCTTTTGAGTAAATCAAAACTTTAAGACTATTCTAGTTTGCTTTATTGCAAATGGATTGAGAACTGAAGGTAGCTGCTTCAAGATCAAACAAGAACTGTTTTTAAAGCTACCTTCGGTGTTTCTAGATGGGTATTACACCTCTGTACACTTTGAACTGTACTTACACCACAATGTAAGAAATACTGGAGACATGGAGACCAATCGTACATTCCTATACAGATGACCATGTTAAATATCTTCAATGGGTTCTCTATGATCTCTTGCTGAGTAAGGAAATCATAGTCAAAAAGTCTTTTACAGCGCAGGAACGTCAGCTCCTGGTATTTCTCACGGCACAAATCTTCTCCAGGATGATGCGCAAAGAGAGGATCGCTTTCCAGAGTGGAGAAGATTCTGTTCTTGAGAGCGAAAAGACTGACATAAGAATGTTAATTTGAAAGAGCTAAAAAAACAAGTTAAGGTTCTTACAGAGTAATACTAAGCCGAAATTGCTCGATAGAAGATGTAAATTTATAAAGGCAAAACTCCAGATAATTAAAAAATACATTTAAACAGTCATTATATATACAGTTCATGAAGCTAAATTTTATGAAAGCTCCTTTGCATGAAGTAATAAGACTGGGACTGATTCACTCTTCATGGAAGAGAACAGTATGGTAAAACTTACTTGCTTTTTATGGCAGCTTCATAATTTCACTATATGAAGCTGCTGGCAGGATCTAAAGGGCAATGGCCCCCAATCTGAAAACAAAGGTAAAACTCCAGGGGTTACATTCAGTTAGAAATATGCCATAATGGTAAAGCCATTAAGCTACCACAACTGCTCTGTTCCCAGATGAAAGCAGAAATATACTCCATTTAATGGAATGATCATATGCAGCCATTCAATATGGGGATGTGCATCTTTCAATGTTTTAAGTTGGATCTTTTTTTCTTTTTTCGTTAGAGTATATATTATGGTGGGGTTTTTTTTTTTTTATCTCAGGTCCCTGTGTCTGCAAGATACACACATCTTCTTAATTGTATTTCATGTAATTTAGAAAAAAAAAAGTGCAGTGCCTTAGGCAAAATCTTTTTAAAAAAAATTTTAAGTCCTTTCCTCCTCTCTGGAGAGAACGACACTGTAAGAAGGAAGAAAACCAGAAGATTTCCTGTGCTTTTCTTTAAAAGGTAGGGTCATTCCCTTTCTCTGTATGAACAACAATATTTGTCCATGCAACTTTGAAACTCCCTGAGACACAGAGCACTTGTGTTTTTTCTATGCTTTTAAGTATATCAGTCAGATGCAGACAAGGCATTTTTGATTTCTCTGATCCACCTTTCAAGATTTTAGTAATTATGGTGAACGTTCAAGATTTGCTTAAATCCATGTAAATCTATACCACCTTCAAAAAAGTCAGTTCTGTCTCCTCCTACATCTCTTAAATCATGCATTCCCACACAATTTCCTGTGCTGCAATTAATCTATTTTTTTTGGTAGGTTTTGATAGCTTTGGTAGCTTTCAGTGAGGTAAGCATGCTAATCTGTCCAACTGCAATGACACATGGGCGTTAATGCAAGCACAGAAGATCATATGAAATTATGTCAAATCAAGGAAATAGTATGTTTGACAGAGGCATGAACTTCGCTTAGCTTAAGTGCATTATAAAACCACGGGATACATGATTTAATACAAACACTACAGTAAATAAGTATGGCAGAATATAGTTCTCAGTTTGAAATGAACACTGAAGTTCTGTAATGTAGCACTTGCTGATCTCCCCTGTACTGATGTTCAGTAATGAAATTAGCCTTATGAGACAGCAAAGTAGGCTGCTTAAAAGTTCAGCTCTGTTCTGAAAATTGGATGTTCAAACCCAATTTCTTCATGCTCCATATCTACAGAGTACTCTCCCTTTGAAAGTCACGTACTCACTTCTACTGGTATCTCCAAAATTAAAACATGCTTACAATTATTGCAAAGTTTACCTTAAGCTGGATGATATCTTTGCCATCTAGTAGCACTGCCATCTCTTTCCAGTTGAAGGAAGCTTTCTTCCGATATTTGCAAAGCGGTCCTCTAGGGAAATCTGGTAGCAAAGTGTCCCACGAACTCTGGTTGCCAGTGGCTTCTTTCAGATTCAGTGTGGATGCCATTGTTAGCTAACCTGCACCAAACAAGAACAGACACGTCACGAACTGAAGCACTGCAGATGTCTTATTTTTAATAATTAAAAGAAATCAAAAGGGTTGCTAATTAAATCTATAGACTTGTTCAAATGTATGTATACAGCAGTGCAGAGCCAACTAAAAGCTTGCCCTTCCATTTTTCTAATTCAATTGGCTTGATACAAACTAAGCCAAAAAAAAAGCATTTGATCAAATGTAAATTAATGGTCTTTGCTATTAAAATATGAACTAAACCTTTTAAAATAAGCAAAATATGAAACAGGGACACCATTTGGTTAATATTGCATAATAAGAAAAAGGGGATGAGGTTAAAGATCCAGTCAAGAAAATAACACGTCTTATTTAACATAATGTGAATAATTGTTACCTCACTTCTAACTTAAATGCAAAATAATAAAATATTAAAGCACCCAAATATGCATACAAAGCCCTGCTCAAATGCAGGAGATGCCTGTATTATCTCCACATTACTAGTAAACACTTAACTTTCAACTAAATGGCATGTTGGTTATACGTTAAGGTTTCTTTTTATATAACTGACGTGATGAACCATTGTTCGTACGTAAACATGAGACAGAAAACATGAGGTCAACGGCAAGAACTCTGCCCTTATCTTCCAGTGGTTGAACATATGAAAGAGTAAGTGGGTAATTAAACCTTTATTTAATGTACACCAATTGCAAGAAACAAATTTCTGTAAAATTCTGCACATTTGCATGTCCTTTGCCTAATTTAATCTTGTCTGGGTTAGCTCCCACAGATCCAGTCAGCTATGCGAGCACTACGATATCTGGGTGTATCTGCCCTGGCCATTAGGAGTATGGCGCAGAAATGAACAGGTGGCTTTGCACAGGGGAAACATAACCACCGCCAGCCCTGTGTGCTACTCCATTGCTTCCATATGGTGAACATTTAGAACTGTGAAACTAGAACAGTATCAACACGCTGTCCATCACCAACACTGACTTGAATAGAACAGGTGAATGGGACAAGCAGGAGGCCCTGCCTGCAATGGGTCTGCAAAAGGTACAGTTAAACCTGCATAAATGAAGTCAAATAAAACTATCACTACTAGTGACTTCTACAAAGCACGCAAAACTATAGGCCTTTTCTTCTACATGGGTGATGCAGTTCTGAAAAACTGTAAGCACGTAGGTATGCACTTAAGTGTCATATTACCATACTCAAGAATAAATTTATAAAATAATACCAAGTCTGAACTTCGCAACCACACTTAAACTTCACTTTTCCTTCTTTCTTCACTGAAGTTTAAATTTTCATGTCTGTTATGTGGTGGCTTATTACATTTTTAGTCTGTCTTCCCACTAAACATATTTTTCTGAATATACTTTTTTGTGCTGAGTTGACCTCAGACTCTTGTGTATGTGATCAAATGCCGTCTGCTGGCATTCTGTTGCATGTGTCTATAGGTCATGCAACTGCGTCGCAAAACTTCACAGAACCAGCAGGATTCCACTACCAGGAGGTACAACCGCTCTGGTTTTGGGGAGAAGGGGAATCTCGCTTTGTGTTAGACCCTGGCCCAAAGAGTAAAGGCTGATGCCTCGGCTGCTTCCAGAAGCAGATGTTGGAGTGCCCTCTGCTGCTGCCGGCTCCTATCACACCCAGCAACTTCTGTCACTTCATGCAGAGATCTGTGCTGTGCTTGTAAAACGCAGAAGTGATCAGGCAGGGGAACAGAAGCTGGCCACCTTATAACAAGGGGACTGGCTGGAAGAAGCAATTATCAAAGGTACTGGGAGGACATCTGGGCCCAGGGCTGGCCAAGGGCT
>KZ506136.1:6176-74808 GCA_002844005.1 Limosa lapponica baueri
AGTGGGAGGTGTCCCTGCCCATGGCAGGGGAGTTGGAACTTGGTGATCTCTAAGGTCCCTTCTAACCTAAACCATTCTGTGAAATATTTTCGACTTGTACCTGTTAACTGCTTAATGTGTCCTTCACAGGTAGCTTCTCCATCACTGATGGAGTAGTCAGGAAGGGGGACAATCACTGTATTTACTGCTTTTGTGTAGGTCAGAACTACACAGAAAAGTTTTCAGCATTGATTGGGAAAAAAAAAATTGTATTACTGTCTGTTTTGAGTCATGTTGGGTTTACCAGTTTCACAGTCAGCCTGAGTATTTGTAGCCCTCTTGAAGTACGTGCTTTTATAACCTCTTACTTTGTACCTTCAAAGAACAGTCTTGCTTTCTTTCCTGTCCCTTTTGCTGTCTTTTGGTTCCTTTAATGCTGTTTTCTGTTGGGAATGACTTCATTTTTAAGCTACTCTGCTGATCTAGTTAGTATGCTGCCTTTCTTCAGCTAAACCTTAGCTAAAAGGATGAGTCTGGCAGGAGCTGAAGCCTGTGATGTTTTCCACAGTTTGATGCAAGTGCATCTTTAAATTTTGGGGAATAGGTTTTCAGTATTACAGCAATTTACTCCGGGGTCAGATGGATAAACTTGAAGCAGGGCATGATAATGGAGGAACATAACACAGATAACGCTTCCTGTTCTTCTTATACTGCTGGTTGTACAACCCTGATGTAGAAAGTACTTCCTTTACTCTTTTGTTGCCAAACAGTAACAATCTACTTACCAGTCTGTCTTGCACATTAATTCCGTGGGGTTTTCAGTTGGTTTGTTCTGGGGTTGGGTTTTTTTGTTGTGTTTTGTTTGGGTTTTTTTAGGTACACGTGAATGCGTTAGTAAGGGTACTTATGTTGCTTTTTACTACTTTATGTTTCACAGAAGCACTATCCACATTCCTGTTTGGCAACTATTTAAAACTCATGAATTACCATATCTGAATTAATCTCTTCTGTGATCACAGAATTAAAACTTTGTCTTTTAGTTCTTCTGCAAATTAATCCATTGATTTGCCACTGTTCTTTGAAGATAATTTTTCTTTGATATGCAGTTGTTTTAGGTTTTCAGACTGGACTGACTTTATTAGTATGGCTTAAACACTTTTTCTGATCAATGGTATGAGTGCTTTTCTGTGGTTACTGTAGTACTCAGTTTCACTTTTTCGAAAGTATCAATCTGTAACTCTCTCACCCAATTCTTTGAATAGTGAAGGTTTGTTAGCCCATCCCACCTGTGGACTAGTGTAAGTGCTTTTTCCATGTTGTTTTTGATTTTATATTGACACAGTACCTCATTTGTATCTGTAATTTCAAGGAGTTTTTTTGATGCGTTTCCCACCTCCTCCAATGACTTTGCCTCTTTAGTTGCCCTGTAGTCCAGCAGCTTCTGCAATGTTTTTGAAAAAGCCTGCACTTAATTCCAGCAGCTGGAAGCAACCTACTTGCCTGTTGTGTTGTTTTGGTTTTTTTGGTTTTTTGGTTTGGGTTTTTTTTGTTTGGTTTGGGTTTTTTTTGTTTGGTTTGGGTTTTTTTTGTTTGGTTTGGGGGTTGTTTTTTTTGTTTTTGTTTTTTGTTTTTTTTTGTCTTTTTTTTTTTAATTATGTTATACACACACACAATTTGGCCTTCAATCCTTAGCTAGACTTATTAGTTGGGTTGGTTGTTTTGTGGTTTTCAGGGTTGTGGGTTGGGTTTTTTTGGCTGCTTCCATAGCATCCTGTTCTGTTACAGGACTTTTAACTTCAGATTTCTGACCAGGTGTCTTGTTAACTGGATTATACAGGTGCCTAAAGGCCTTCATGTGCTGGATTTTGATACAGATAGACTGTCCCAAATAGAATCCTTTCTCCAAAGTTGCTATTTTACTATGAGAGAGTGGGAGACAAATATACCGGAAGTCTTTACTAAACTTTTCCCAGTAGGCTGTGGAGACATAAACTTTCCTACATGGACAAGAGATTCCACCTTCAGAAGTCTCAAGAACCAGGACCTGAGTTTTTTTTATGTGTCCTTCCCTTGATTCCCACCTCTGCAAACTTGTAACAGCAGAGGAATGGCTGTCACCCATGTCTGTATGTGGGCTGGAGACAAGTCCAAAGAAACATTGCAGGAGTTTAGAAGTAATAGCTGGCCATTTAGAGATGGCACCATGGGCTGCTCAAATGTTGTTCTGTTTTTAAGCAGGTGTTAAGTCTCACCTAAGTGAAGGACACGGGGCTGGATTGAAGGGTTTATCAGACAGAACGTGGCCTGCAGATCTTCAGATGGGTCCTACCGTGTCGGGAGGTTCATAGTGCAGTGTGCCTGTTGATCTTGCTCCCCTGGCTGCGGAAGAGGTCTTTTCATCAGTATGGGGGGATAAAAGAAGTGCAGTTCCACAGATCGAACAAGCTTACAGGTTGTTCTGCTTTTCATTTGGTCACTGAAACATGTATCAGAAAAAGTTTTATACAGTGGGCAAAATTTCATCTTTAAGCTTTGTAGATGAGGGTGATTACCTTTGACTAAAGGGTAATTTAAATCCATTCTCTTTAAAATCTGAGAGGGGGTAAGGAGTTATAAATCGGTCCACTTGTGTGTAACCTAGATGGATGTGTGAATGAAAAAAAATATAGGGGAGTCGTTTGTAAGAATGCAATGCAGAAGATTACAAAATCTTGTGCTATATATCACTAAGTTTTCAAAACTTCATGCTGTTTATCACAAATGTGGTCTTACTGCAATTTCACTGCTATTTATTTCTGGAAAACAGAAATTAATTTTCTTGTTGTACCTGTTGCCTCTTTGCAGTGCTGCTGTTGAATCAAAAAAGTTAACTGGTGTTAAATGGTCTGCAGATTGAGTGCATTTAGTAATACCAATTCAAATGCTTCAGATTTCCTTTTGAGCTGTATTAACAGGAACTGTGCATGTAGAATGTGGAAAAGAAGTTCTGTGCTGTGCTTGACGCTTTTAAAGCCTCTACTAGAGTACTGCGTTAGGTTGTGGGCACGGATCTCCTTAAAAAACCCACAGACAAATTGGAGAGGCATCAAAGCAGAACTAGGGGTTATGGAAACATGGCCTGTGATAGCAGTTGGAAGGTGCTGTTCAAACTGAATGACTCTTCTGTTCAGAAGGAAGACTGAGATACACTATTTTGTTATGAGAAAATTTATTAAATAAATCAATTTTGTTCCTGTCCTTTATCAAATAAAAAGGAATAATCTTAATTTGATGTGAGGGAAATTTAGGTGAAATACTTGGAAAACAACACAGTGTGAGAACATTTATGCCTTGACAAAGGTGATTTCCTTTCCCTGAGGTTATGTGAGGAGGTGGGATTTTAATTTATTAATTTTTTTTTTTTTTAACAGCAAGGTGGATGCTCTTATTAGGGATGTTCTAGGTCTTCTTGAACTTCCTTCAAAACAGAGAAGGGTCTAGAATAGATGATCTTTTTGATAACATCTTTCTTGGTTTGCTGCTTTTATTTTTATAAAACATGAACACATGCTGCTCTGTCTGCGGCAGAGACCTTGTGAGTTTTAGCTTACAGCTAATGCACTATGAAGGGAAGACAAGTGTGTGTGCATTTTATTTAATTTAAAGGTTTCATAAGTATATTATTATTATTATTTGAGGCACTACCAGCTCCTTTTCTTGCATCTTTACTTATCTTTTTTTTACTTATTTTTCTCATTCTTCCCTTGCTGTAATAACTTTTGTTTGCTTTTGATAATATTGATATTAAATGCCATGCTGCTAGCACTGCATTTCTGATTATCTGCGTGGTATGTGGGTTTGATAGACCAAAGCTAGACCTTTAGTTTTGTCTTCTGACATTTGAATGCTGACATTTATTTTTAATAAACTTATACCTGAAAAGTCTGGTTATACATGTTACAGTTGCACTGTGATTTTTAGTTTATTTTTTTTCTGTTTTTTTTTTCTGGCCTGGTCAGGAGGCAGAGGCATCAAAATAGATCCTTTCATGGAGTCCATACATACAATTTCATGGAGTCACTACTGTAATACCAGCTTTTTTTCCTTCTTATGCTGGTGTTCCTATCAGTTTATCCTGTGTAGAGTTTGCGTCAAGCCTTACTTTTAGCTATAGCACTGAGAAAAATGGAAAGAGTTTTGAAACTTTGTGGCTGATGCAGAGAGGTAAATGTTCTTTTATTTCAGTCTTAATTGTTCTGCTGAGCTCCTTTTTCTCTAGCAATGGACAACACAGCACTGTCGAATTTGTTTATTTTCATGAAGCTCGCAGATTGCAGTAGGGAGGTGAACCAGCTTTAACTTCACTGTGCTGTTGCTGAGCTTCTGGAAGTGCAGCTGAGGGACACAGTTGTGAAGGAAAGGTGTGCCAGTAGACTTGTAACAAAAGCAAAGGCAGTGTGTAGACATTATTTCAATGATAAAGTTCTGAAAGATGTCTTGATATATTTTGTGATTTGTTGCAGAATTATAAAAGTAAATAAGTATTTTGTGTTCCACAGGGTTGTGTGTAAAGGTGGCTTTTGTGTAAGCACGTAGTTTTTCACATTACGGAATGACTTATGTGATGGAGGAAATATCTTGGAATGAAATTTCTGCTTTTCCTGAAGGCGGGTAGATGCCTTGACACTCATCTCCCATGGCTGACAAAACTTTTCCTAGTTGTTTGGGTGCTCATTGGCTTACTGTACATCCTCGAAACTATGTATTATTGCAGGGAGAAAACTTAATAGATTACAAGCTGTCTGGTGTTTGAATGCAAAGTAAGTTAAATGTAGCTCTTGCTTTCATTTCCTCTTCATTTATTTGTTTCTTTTGTTCAGGGTGCCTGGCCTGTGTTTGGTCTTTCACAAATTTCGTTGTTTTAGTCTCTTCGTTTTTAAACTGTTGTGTTGATTCGGAAGCAGCACAGGTGTCTTTTATTGAGGACAGGCGGATGGCTGGGAGTAAAACTTTATCAGCCCCTTTGAGTAAAGACATTCTGCTTATTTGTCAGGACCTTTTCCTTCTGTTAGTTAGAAAGGTAGGATATCAGCATCTCATTTCTTACAGGCAGAAACTAAAGTTGTGTTCTGCATTACAGCTAAGGCAATCCGTTAACAAGTGGCTGTTAAGGGCAGTGTCTGTCTCCCTTTTGCAATGTCTAGCTGCATGCAAGTTCCTGCTGCTAGCTTTGTGTCCTGTGGAGTGATCACGCAATTTGCAGAGTGAGTGGATTCAGCTGTCTAATCCGACACCAATCTGACATCGCAAAACTTTTCCTCGGGATCTGCCACCTGAAAGACTTTCTCTGGGTACTGTCACAAAATCCAGTGCAAAAAATTCAGGTAACCAGGAGTAGGGAGCCAGTAAACTTTTCCTATGAGTGGCAGGTTGTCATAAGAATCCTGGCTGTGATGTGAAATCACACCATCGCTTTTTCTGGCTGACACTTTTTTGTTAATCATAGGAGCATTTTTAACTTGATTCCCTTTATGGGTGTACTGAGGCTCTTTTCAGGGATGTGTGCCTTGAGTGCTTATATGTTTTCCATATACTCAGGTGCTCATGAATCATCCTTGTTTCCCTTATTCAGTTGGAAGTATGTGTGGATAAAGTGATGAAACTTCTTAAAAACTAAGTAAATATTTCTACATCCTTTATTCATCTTCTATTGATAGATGATTCTTTAATTTGCTGACATAGGAAGAAACAACCTTTAATAAACATAAAACCACTGGAAGCCTAACTTTTGTATGCCTGCAGTTAACAAATACTGTGTTTAACAGTTCATAGTAAAATGTCATGTACTAAGCATATTTCTTTTATTAAATGGTACTTTAGAATTACTTTTGATAATGAAACTTCAATTAATGCTGAAAAAATTTGCACCCAGTTGTTGAAGCAAATGAGCGGTTTTCCAAGTGTGAACGTAGCAAGTGCATTAGGCACCATGAAAGGTCTGAGTTAATACTTTAATATTCTTTTGTTGTTAATGCCATGAACTTTTTGGTTTCAAAACAAATCTAGCTGATGCAATGTAATGAAAACAATTTCATAGATATCTATTCTTCTTGGATATAAAAGATTTTTATGGAACAAAGAAAGAAAGCTTCATTTGCAGAAATCTTTTTTAGTTAGATTGAAAGATCTTTCAAATGAGAGCAATGGACAGAAATATGGGATGTGTGGATTCACCTTTTATAATCTCTCTTCTGCCATGGGGCCTATGGTCTGTAATTTGTTCATGTTCTTAAAGATCGTGTTCAGAAACATACTCATTATTCTTAAAGTTAGTAGTATCTTTAAAGAAGGGTAGTAGCAATCAACGGAATTTTCTTGTCTCTCTTCCTGAGGCAAAAGCTTCTTAAGTCTGTGCAATCACTAATTCTAACTTATTGATTGTAGTTTTTAAAATCTTTCAGTTTTGAATTAGGATTGTCTTTTGATAAGTTAAAATTTTTTTCTTGAATTTTGCTTATAAATCAAATATGAAGTAAACATATGATGTGAATTCTTGATTTTTGGAAAACTTGGTGCTGAGGATATTGTGTCAGCAAACACATGTACAATTTTCTAGTATTACACTCTTTGGCAGTAGCATTCATGGGTGTGATTGACTTTTCATGACTTTCTTTGATTACAAGTGCAGTTAGGTATGTCCTTCACTTGGTTGAACTTTGTTTAAGGAACTTGGTTTGAGGCCAAAGTTAACAAATATTCACAGATAAACTAATTAAATTTAATTCATGGATTTAGAGTATTTAAATCTTTAATCTTTTAAGATATTTTTAGGGTGTTTGGGAGTGATTTGGGGATGTGGTTTTGTTGGTTTCCCCACACCCTCTATTCCTGCTGAAATGGTAAGTTGTAGCACAAGAGTTCGTAGTAGTCCTTTTTTGATACACTGCTTGAAATACCTAGCATACATTTAATGGAGAAACAGTGTGGAAGTGTTAAGGGTGTAATGTCTGAAGTCTGTCACATAGGGACTTAGTGGTAAAGAAGACAATTACACAGGAGAACTTTTATTTCTAGTTTTTCTGGTTGGACCCTTCCATAATACTAATCAGCAGCTTCTTCCATCATTTCCCATCCATTCTCTTAAAAAATATTTATTCCAGAAAGTTGAAGAAAACCGCAAAACTTGGTCAGGCACCTTTTTTGACAGTCTGAAGCGTGCTGTGCAAGGAGTTACGTTTAGCTGGATTAAAGTCAATCGAACCATCACCTGATTTGGAATTGTGGATTGCCACACGTGTGTGCAAACACACTGAAGATAGTACTGTGGAATTGGTTGTGTTCTGTTGCTGAAAGCTAAAACAACTTGTTTATGTGTTTTTTCTCCTGTAAGGGATTTGAATGGTTGTATCTATCCAGGACATAAGATTGGACTATTTGAATTGAGTTCAGCAGATTGAATGTGGTCTGATTGAAAGCCAGCTTTATCTGTTAGATGACTTTTGCTGTCCTGGGCGTTGCATTTTTGGATTTTCTTTTCACTGTGGTCTTTCGTGAGTCTGGGTGAACACTTATTTCGAAGCAGGAGCTTGACATTGAAGAACTGAATATATCTGGAAGGTATGAAAAGGCCGTCAGTGTTGAACATTATGGGTGTTGATCCTTAAATAGAATGTAGCCTGGAGGCCCAGAAGTTCTTTCGTGTCCATTAGAAAGACCCAGTAACCTTAATCTATTTTAGGAATTTAAGTGGAAAGAGGGTGTGATCTGTGGAAAGAGGGAGCAAGGAACAGGAGTAGGGTTTTTTGTTTGCTTGTTTGGTAGAAGTCTGCTTTATCTACCCCTGCTTCTTGCCAACAGGAAAAAAAGTGTGAAGTGCATCTAGAAAATACTATTAAATTTGTATTTTGTTTCTTTTGAGAGTGATGAAGGGTATTTCAGTCTCTCTCATGCTTGGGAAGGGGTATTAGACAAGGAGTTGAGCGGGGAAAGAGTAAGTATTGGGCATGCAGGTATATATGCTTGGTACAATTTTCAGGAATTAAAAGTGTTAACTAGTGGACCTGCTGCCCTCAGAAAGTTATCTGTTGTAAGCAGGAGTTACATGAACAGCCTTGGGCATAGGAATGGTTTTAGCTTTCAGCTGTATTTATATAGCTTTGGGAATTAGAAAACAATTTAAAATGCAGGACAATTAAGCTGCCACACTATCAGTATGTGTCTATAGAATGAAACTGGCAAAAGGGTGGTGAAGGTCATTAAAGTGAGTTGTAGCATGTTATGCATTAGTGTAGTATTTTAACCAGCAGTTAAGATAATCCCTTAATGTAAGGATGATGTGCCACCAAACTGGAACATGTATAGGCTTTGCTATTAAATTCCATTTAGTGTAATTCAATAAATCTTCTTTTAACAACTGCAAGCTCTGAAGAGAAATTGATATTTTACATGTGTCCTAGCTTTGGCTGGGATAGAGTTAATTTTCTTCCTGTTAGTTGGTATAGTGCTGTGGTTTGGATTTAGGATGAGAATAATGGTGGTATCGCACTGATGTTGCTGAGCAGTGCTTATTCTAAGTCAAAGACTTTTCTGCGTCTCACACCACCCTGCCAGCGAGGGCTGGGGGTGCAGAAGAAGCCGGGAGGCGACACAGCTGGGACAATTGACCCAAACCCACCGAAGCTCAGCATATAAAGATAGGGGAAGTTGGCCAGTGGGTTTGGGGTGGCTGCTGCTTGGGGACTGGCTGGGCGTTGGTCGGTGGACGGTGAGCAATTGCATTCTGCATGACTTTTTTTATGTGTTCTTTTATCACTATTATTATTTTCCCTTCCTTTTCTGTCCTATTAACTGTTTTTATCTCAACCCTTTTTTCTGATTCTCTCCCTCATCCTGCTGGAGGGGGCGGGGGCAGTGAGTGAACAGCTGTGTGGTGTTTAGCTGCCTGTTGGGTTAAACCACAACAACACAGCATCATCCAGAATCCTTTTATAGTTGGAACGTTTATAGCTACTGTAGACAACAAAACCGGCAAGGCCTTGTCTTTGGACCTGTGCTGCTTGTGTAACTTCTGTGGCTACTCCTGGAACTTGTGAAATGACTTTGTCAGCAGCGACTTTTCCCCCCAGTGGGAAGTGCTTTAAGTTGGATACGTGACACACTGATTATTGTTTCTCTTAAGAAGTCAATTTGCAACACCTGTACACTCCTTACTTGTCTGTGCAGCTAGAGTTAAGCACAGCATGGATTAAAACATGACCGCAAATGCTTTCAGACATTTCTTTCAGAGTAGTATTGTCTGTGCAAAAGTATTGTTTGTGTCAAATCCTGAATCAAACTTGCTTCTTTTTTGTTTTGGTATTGCTGCTGTTACTGTGTCTCATGCAGCAGGTCTTCTGTGATTTGTGAGGGCTTTCAGCTTTTGATAGGATGGTAGTTAGAACAAGAATTATTTAAGGGCTTTCATATTCACGGTGGCAGCTGGATTAGCAACAGTCTTTCCTGTTCTGTGTTTGCTATGTTCTTGTTTAAAGAACTGCAAGCTCTTGTTTCTCAAAGTGAAGGTGATATTTTCACAAATAGGCATACTCATTTCCCACTCTAGCAAAGATTAAAGTATTTTATAATGCCAGCGTTGGCATCCCTTCTTCGTATTAATCGGAGTCAGTCTGATATCAGTCTTAACACAATGTGGATCGTGCTGTCTTGTTCTCTTCTGAGGCTTTTCTAGCATATAAAAGATTCAGTCTTCTGATTCATACAGTTTCCTACTGCTTTTATTAACTTAGAATTTCTGAGAATCATCAGACTGTCATCTTTTTCTAATGCTTAGAATTACACTTTTGCAGTAGGAGTGTCAAATGCCAAATTACCACTTAGTGCTCTTTCCCTGCCTGACTGGAGGTGGTGATATTTTTTTAGGGTGCTGATCACAGCTACTTCCTTGCTCTGTGCATGGATTCACCAGTATGGACAAAGAACTGCAGGGAGGAAGCAGGCTTTGATTGTCTGCCTGTGTTCAACTGATTCCCTAATAAGAAACATCTATCAACTCCTCTCATAACGGTTAAGCAAAAACCTGCGGGAAAACAGGGCTTATGCACAATCCTTCAGTGCTGTGAGGAGTCTTACATAAAAGACTGAGTTTTTCATAGCTAGATGAAGAAGATGGGAATGATAAATCTTGCAAACATTTACAGAAGGTGGTGAATTTTATTTTATTTTTTTTTTAAACTTCCCCCCTTCTCCCCCCTTTTATTTTGCAGATATTTTGGGAATAGTCAACCAACTCTCCTTTGCCAAGGGACCTTACAGGGTTATACATATTTAAAACCACTAAGCTAAGCCGTGTCCTAGAACAAGGGGACAGTAATGGTTGTTATTGTTGACAGTGGTTGTCTAGTCTGTTCTAAAGACCACCCAATGATGGAAATTCTGCAAGTTACCAGGTATTATATTCCAGTCCTTCAATATCCTTAGTTTAGAAGGCTAGCAACTTTCGACACTAATTGTCCTACCCACCACAAAGAAGATGAAAGTGTTGTCCTCCCTAGTTTTTTTTTTTACCATCTTTGCCATCCCTTTTCCTTTGTTAAACAGTTCTAGCCTTTTCTTAGAATGTTTTCATGTTTTCTAGACCTCAGTGCTTTCTTATGGACATGCTTCAATATTTTCAGATTTTCTTGAGCCCATTGCCTGGGATTGGCTATAGCGCTTCCACTTAGTACTTGATGTACGTGTCCTCATCAGTTGAATGGGAGGATTGTTTCATGTTTTGCAGTCTGTATTCCTGTGTAGGTATTTTAATGCTGTGATTGCCTAACCTAAACCATTCTGTGATTCTATGAAATAAGGTGTAGATTAAAGTTCATTTGTGGTTACAGGGTACCTTCATAGGTAACTCTTGACAGACTTTCTTTTTATATCCATTAGTAAACAACAGTGTTTCTGAGGAAGAGCTGACTATAACAGAAGTAACAGCAATTTATAGCCTGCTGTAAAGTTACATTTTATTTTTTTTGCAGGCTGCTATGGTGCTCAAAACCTTGGGGTATAAAATGCTAATTCTGTGCTTAATTTCCTTGTGTGACACTAATTTGATCTGCTGATCTGCTCCACCATCCCATGCCCCCTTCCCACAAGACGGATGTTTTAGAACTTTGTCCTGATTCTGCTGGGGATAGGGTTAATTTCCACAAGAAGCTGGGATGGGACACAGCAGGGTTGGCTGACCTAAACTAGCCTAATGGGTATTCCACACTATGTGAGCCATGCTCAGTATATAGCCAAGGAGCTGGCTGGGGAAGTAGGCAGAAAGAGTGCAGACCATGGTTTGTTTTCACTTGGAGGGGCGTTCAGTACACCTGGAGTTACTGCTCCAGGAGTGGAAACACAGCCGTAACATTTGCCATGGACTGATACAGACTGCAGTGGAACAGGGTGAAGCTCTGGAACACTTACAGTGCATTAACAACACCATTGTGTGGCGTAACACAGCAGAAGAAGTTTTTGAGAAAGGGAATAGAATAGTTCAAATCCTTCTGAAAGCTGGTTTTGCTGTAAAATGAAGTAAGGTCACGGGACCTGCACAAGAGATCCAGTTTTTAGGAATAAAACAGCAAGATGGGTGCCATCGGATCTCAATGGATGTGATCAATAAAACAGCAGTTATGTGTCTCCACTGACTAGTAAAAAGGAAACACAAGCTTTCTTAGGTGTTGTGGATTTTTGGAGGATGCATATCCCAGATTACAGTCTGATTGTGAGCCCTCTATGTCAAGTGACCCAGAAGAAGGGTGATTTTAAATGGAGCCTTAAGCAACAGCAAGCCTTTGAACAAATTAAACAGGAAGTAGTCAGTGCAGTAGCCCTGGGGCCAGTCCAGGCAGGACAAAATGTTAAAAATGTGCTCCACACCACAGCCGGGGAGAAGAGTCCTACCTGGAGCCTTTGGCAGAAAGCACCAGGAGAGACTCTGGGTCAATCCCTAGGGTTTTGGAGTCGGGGATACAGAAGATCTGAAGCCCTGCTATACACCAACTGAAAAAGAGATGTTGGCCCCATATGAAGGGGGTTTGAGCCACTTCAGAAGTGGTAGGTATGGAAGCACAGCTCCTTCTAGCATCTTGACTGCCAGTGCTGGGCTGGATGTTCAAAGAAGGGGTCCCTGCCACACATCATGCAACTGATGCTACATGGAGTAAGTGGATTGCACTGACCACACAGCAAACTTGAGTGGGAAACTCCAGTCACCCAGGAGTCCTGGAAGTGATCATGGACTGGTCAGAAGGCAAAAAATTTGGAATGTCAGCAGAGGAGGAGGTGACGTGCAGAAGAGGCCCCACTGTATAATAAACTACCAGAAAATGAGAAGAAATATGCCCTGTTCACTGATGGGTCCTGCCAGATTGTGGAAAAGCATCCAAGATGCTTTGTGGCTGCTGTGTGGAGTCCTAAACAATGAGTTGCAGAAGCTGCTGAAGGACAAGGTGAATCAAGCCAGTTTGCAGAGCTGAAAGCCATCCAGCTGGCCTTAGACATTGCTGAACAAGAAAAATGGCCAGTACTTTATCTCTATACTGACTCATGGATGGTGGCAGGTGCTCTGTGGGGGTGGTTGCAGCAGTGGAAACAGAGGAACTGGCAGCGTAGAGGTAAACCCCTCTGGGCTGCCCCATTGTGGCAGGATATTGCTGCCTGGATAGCGAATCTTGTTTTGAAGGTACATCGCATGGATGCCCATGTGCCCAAGAGTCGGACCACTCAGGAGCATCAAAACAACCAGAGGGTAGACGGGGCTGCTAAGATTGAAGTGTCTCAGGTGGCAGCATAAGGGGGAATTATTCATAGATTAATGGGCTCATGACATCTCAGGCCATCAAGGAAGAGATGCCATGTATAGATGGGCTCGTGACCAAGGGGTGGATTTGACCATGGACACTATTGCACAGGTCATCTACGAATGTGAGACATGTGCTACAGTCAAGCAAGCCAAGTGGTTAAAGGCTCTTTGGTATGGAGGATGATGGCTGAAATATAAAAACGGGGAAGCCTGGCATTGTATTACACTCCCACAAACCTGCCAAGGTAAGCGCCATGTGCTCACAATGGTGGAAGCAACCACTGGTGGCTGGAAACGTACCCTGTGCTCCAGGCCACCACCCGGAACACTGTCCTGGGCCTTGAAAAGCATGTCCTGTGGTGACGTAGTACCCCAGAGAGAAAGGAGTCAGACAACGGGACTCATTTCCTTGTAGACACCTGGGACAACGAGCATGGCATTGAGTGCCACATCACATCCCCTATTGTGCTTCAGCCTCTGGGAAGATAGAATGATACAATGGACTGCTAAAACTACAGTGAGAGCAGTGGGTGGTGGGACCTTAAAACATTAGGATACACGTTTAGTAAAAGCTACCTGGTTAGTTGACACCAGGGGATCTACCAGTCAGGCTGGCCCTGCCAAGTCAAAGCTTCCATGTATCGTAGAAGGGGATAAAGTCCCTGTAGTGCGCATGAAGAATACGTTAGGAAAGACAGTCTGGGTCTGCCTCAGGCAAAGGCAAACCCATCTGTGGGACTGCTTTTGCTCAAGGACCTAGGTGATGTGGGAGGATGGGGAGGTCCGATAGGTACCTCATGGGGATCTGATTTTGGGTAAGAATAGCCAATGAATCAAATTACATGATGTTAATTGCTAAATAACCTTGCCAGTATATGTCATCATTACTGTAATTGCTATATGCCATGTCAGTGGTACTACAGTAAGAATCACCCAAACTCATGATAGATGGACTTTGATGAAACTGAGTAAAGTGCAGCGGTGATGGGATCAGAACTGACCTCAGCAACTTGTGCCCAGCAACTTCTTTGAGATCGACATCTTCAGCCTACAGACCATGGGCATGAGCCGCAATGGATACACCAGCTGTGAGCTCCAACTACAACATGCAACAGCCCAGCATCACACACCATCTTGTCTGCCCTGAGAGACTGTTTTAACAGATGGAGCTCGAGGTCATGGATTAAATAAACTAAACAGACATTTTAGAGGGATGGCCCATAGACTAAGGGAATGATAACTGTATGTGCATATATATATATATTTATATAGAAGACAGGGAAAAGTGGTGGTAATTAATTGGAAAGTGTAAGATCTGCACGTGATGAGATAGTATAGAATAAGGGGTGGATAACGTTCTGGTTTTGTTGGGGATAGGGTTTATTTTCACAAGGAGTGGGAATGGGACACAGCTGGGTTGGCTGACCCAAACTAGCTGGATGGGCAGCCTTGCTCAGTATATAGCTGGGGAACTGGCTGGGGGAGGGGGCAGAAATTGCCAATGTGGGAGCAGGCTCAACTTTGGCTTCCAACTAGTGAGCACATTAATTGTGTTTTGTATATTCCTGTATCAGTATTATTATTGTTGTTTTCCCCTTTCCTTCACTGTTCTGTTAAACTGCCTTTATCTTAAGCCTTGAGTTTTGCCTTTTTTCTGATTCTGCCCCTCTCCCACTGCTGGAGGGGGAATGAGTGAAAAGATGGTGTGGTCCTTTGTTGCTGGTTGGGGCTAAACCATGACAACCTTTATAACTCTTCTTTTAAATTCAGTTAAGAAAGTAAGAAAGGTTTTTGTATCTGAATCAGAATGGGAATGAAATCACCTTTTAAATGTCTTGCAAATAACATTGAGCCATTATTTGTATTTGTAATTCTTTAGGTATGTCTTCTCAGAAGCACATTTGAAATTTGGCCTAAGAAAAGGGTGCTTAAGTAGGATACATATGTTGTTGGTTGTGCTAATGTGACTTACTAATATTGTCAGCTGTTGTGGGATGTAAATTTTTTTTGTTATTGTCCTTGACTCGTCAGTTTGGGGGAAGTTCTAGAACTGTGTGTTGCAGTGCACGCTGACACTTCTCTGTCTTTTACAAGATGGATTAGTAATAAAATACTTGTCTCTGAAAATTATTACTTCTGACAAATAATATTTTTTTTCCTTTCCTTTACAGATATTTTCCAATTTATCCCTGAATGAGCGTTGCCTTTCAGCGTCACTAGTCTGTAAATACTGGCGTGACCTCTGTTTAGATTTTCAGTTTTGGAAGCAGCTGGATCTCAGTAGTCGTCAACAGGTATGAAGGTATCATTGTGCAAAAATTATGTTTTGGTGACTCAGAATTTATTCACAGAACTTGTACTCTTGACCAAAGGTAAACAAACCCACAAAATGGTGATACCTGTGCTTTCAGGGATTTTTCTACTAGAGGCTGAAATTGTCTGAATCCTTAGATTAATTCCTTTAAATGTAGCTTCTTTTGTCTGAGATCAGTTGTTAAACAGTGCGAGGACAAGTGCTGTTTGAAATGGATTGTGGTTTACCCGTCTCAGGTCTGTATCAGTAGTGGTAGTTCCATTCATAAGAACTATCAAATCTCATATTAATTGAAAGAAGTATGTGAGCGTTTTTGAGGATGGTCAGGTAACTGGTGCTTCCTCTGTTTGTTTAACAAATTTTTTTCAATTTTTTCCTTCAAATGATGTGGCTTTTACTGATCAGAGCACAGACTGTGTCTTTTTAGGCCTTTAGCCAGTCCTAGAATTAAGTATGTCTGGGATTCATGGTTTTCATTTGGTGAGATCTTTACAGAGCCCGGCCTTACATTGTTCAGGTTAACCTTCCTCATTCGAAAGCTTTTTAAAGGATGCCTGTGGTGTTTGGCCAACCCCTTTAGCTTTCTTGTTACTTAGTTATTTGCAGAGGTTTGTAAAACAATTTCTTGAGAGTTTCATGAAGATACAGGGTGCAGGAGAACAACTATTGGAGGGCCCGATGTGAAGAATCAGCAACGTGAACTCATCTATATTGGACATAAATAGTCTACATAGGATATTAGTCTCAGTTCACCGATTTGTAAGAAAGCATGTAAGTTTTCTTGCCCCTAGAGCTACTAGTAAACGTATTTGTCAACCTCTATAGGAAAGTTACGTAGCAGATTGTCTGCTTTTTCTCAAGTGGCTCCAAAACACATTCAGATGAGAGGTCCATCTTTTTGCTCTGTAGGTACTATGTGTCAAATAGGTCTGTCTTCTTCACTGTCTTGAGGTGTAGCCTTGTTTCTACTACAAAGGTTTTTAATGGGTTTGCCTATTAGGTGTGTTGTGATCTCACTAAAGTTTATCAGTTCTGACATTGCCTTAAGAAACCTATCCTGCAGGTTTTCTTATTGAGTTCCTAACCCGATATTAAGCACAAATCTTATTCTTCTCTGTGTGTAGGGAGGGTTTGGTGTTTTGGTTTTTTTTTTTTGTTGGGGTTATTTGTTTGTTGGTTGGGGTTTTTTTGGGGGGTAGGGTGGGTAGATGGGGGTTGTTTGTTTAGGCATTGTCTGTGGGTGGGTTTTTTTTGTTGTTTTCTAGCTCACAGCTCCCTGATGAAATAGCAAGAAAAAAGATACTTTCTACTACTGAAAACAGGTTGAATGAAGCAAAGAAAGTGTTTGTTTCTCAACTGTGCAATAGAAAAACAAAAGGGATTTGTGCTGTTCTCTTGTCATCTCCAGGCTTAAAACTAAATCTCATCTGGACAAGTATTCCTGAATGGTTTTGTTAGAAAGACTTTCATCATAGGTCACTAGGTTTTTTGAAACTAAACTTTTAAAGTGAGGGAGTTCTACACATTGTGTCTTACCTGCTTTTGTTTTATTTTTGTTTTAACTTACAAGCTTGAGCATGAGGAATATCTTATGTTTCTTACCTGCTTTGTAG
Organism: Limosa lapponica baueri; assembly: GCA_002844005.1. Classification (NCBI taxonomy): domain Eukaryota; kingdom Metazoa; phylum Chordata; class Aves; order Charadriiformes; family Scolopacidae; genus Limosa; species Limosa lapponica. The sequence goes on from KZ506136.1 coordinate 22,900, forward strand.
GACTGGCTTCTCTTAAAATTATTGGCACATTAGCTAACTACAATGTGTACAGGTACAAAGCAGGTAGAATCTTTTTTCTTCCAAGAAGCTCTGGGAAAATAGCGCATGCATCCAATTTAATGGTCTTTCATAGAATAACACTTAAAATATGCAAGTATTCTGTTTTAAAATTGAGCAAATAGCAGGAGGAAGCTTCTGGGTTTTAATTAGCTTGCTTTTTTTAGTTTTGTTAGTGTTCTTTCCTTCTCATCCCTTTCATTCACTGCTACCTTAAGTGACTGTTTTCCATTAAGAAGCCCTTTGTTACCTGCTGGTTTTGGATGATTACCAAAGCCTAAGTGAAAACCTGTTGCATTTCAGAAACATATAAACCCTTTACTTTCTGTAAATGCTGTGTTAGGTACGTGAGTAGAGTGCTGCTGTAGAAGGGCAAGTAAATCCTGTTCTTCTAAAGGATGGAGAATTCCTCATCTAAAATATGAAGAGGACCATTAACTGTTATTCTTTCCAAGTGTTGGAGCAGAATTGTTTAAAGATAGCTGTAAAACTGATTATACCAGTATGCTCGTATCCTGGAAAACAAATCTTTTCATTCTCCCAAGAGCTTATGGAAATGCATCTTACACATGTTTTAGTGAAATTTAATATGTCTATGAAAAAAGTTAAGTTTGAATATTTGGATTTTCTTTGCAGGTCACTGATGAGCTGTTGGAAAAGATAGCCTCAAGAAGCCAGAATATTACTGAAATCAATATTTCTGATTGTCGCAATGTATCTGATACAGGAGTATGCATATTAGCAATTAAATGTCCTGGACTCCTAAGGTATACTGCCTACAGGTGTAAACAGCTTTCTGACACGTCTATTATTGCGGTTGCCTCTCAGTGTCCACTTCTTCAGAAAGTGCATGTAGGCAATCAAGACAGACTCACTGACGAAGGTCTAAAGCAGGTAACTCTCCATTCCACAAATTTCTTTTGTAAATTTAGTATCTTTCAACTTCTTACCAGGTGCGAAAAGTGACAGGAAAGAAGGTACCCTCCTCTAGGATTTAATTAAAATCAGATGACCTCTTCTGCTTTAATAATTAGTTTATGAAGATATTTTCGTGGTTTAATGAATGTTGTTCTTTGGAGACTACACCAGACAGTTTCATCAATTGTCTCTTGTGTTGAGGGAACATTTAGGGTAAGCTGTGAAGAGTTATATTAAATCAAATATACTGTCGATGGTCTAGCATACAGGCATTGTTAGCAACTTATATAGGTGTCCAATAAATAACTTGGTTCTTACGTGCTGCTCTTAGCTCCATTTCCTTGACTGTGGTTAGGAGCTTCATTTTGTCATGTGTGTAATTATAGTCTTTCTTGCTCGTGTATAGTACTTACAAAAACTGTGAAGAAAGATAATCTTTAAGGGGTGGTGGAGAAGCAGAAAGAAATCTTAACTCCCTGCTTTCTGCTTCAGTCAAATCCTGTTGGTTTTTTGCCCTTATTCTTAAATATGTTTTTTGATTTCATTGATTGCAGCTGGGATCAAAATGCAGAGAATTGAAAGACATTCATTTTGGGCAATGTTACAAGATCTCAGATGAAGGAATGATCATTATAGCTAAAGGCTGTCTGAAGTTGCAAAGAATATACATGCAAGAAAACAAATTAGTAAGTACATGTCATGATTTTTTTTCGACAGCATTTTCATTGTAAAAGCTTTCTCTTGCTTTTTATCTTTTAAAAACTTTCTTCTGAATAGCTGCTTTTTGACAGTGAATTGCTTAAAAATGTTCTCTAGCAGAGACAATTTAGGTTCTACAGAGATAGCTCAGAAGATGACTCAAAGTTCAAGTTAAGCTAATGCTACCCAGATACATAACAACTTTTGGGTTTGACATCGCATTCCAGGAGTTAATTGTTTGGGAGATGCCTGATTTGTGTAGGAAAGTGCTTAGTCAATACGGAATGCTTCTTTTGTTTGTACCAATGCGTTTTTCTACAATAAAAAGTGCAAACTTACCTAAACTAAAATTTTTGGAGGTTGGGTTCTTGATTACAAATAATACACTTTGATAATGTTTTCTTGAAATATGTCACTTTCTCATCAAGATGCAGTAGAATGCTGGTGCTAGTAGAAGCAAGTTGTTGAGGACTGGTAAAATTACCTTGTGTCCTAATTATAAGCAGTCTCTGAAATGATGGTTTCTAATGTTGAAAGCCAGTATCTATTGCAATGGTATAGTAGAACACTGGCTTTAATTTTCATTTTTTTCTTGCAAGTAAGTAGAAAAATTTGCTTGCAGTTAAATTCTGAACTATCAGGTAATGTCAGGGTTATAACCATTAGTTTGAAAACTGGACCAAATAAATTGCGTTTGTAAGAAAAGAGCATACCTTGTACTCAGACTCATTTGATATTTGGCTTCAAATAGACAGACAGACACTAATGTGTAAGATTGTTCATTTGAGAATGGTTTCTATTTAAAAAAAAAAAAAAGCCGCCATTTATTTGTTTTGATCAGAATTGTAGGAAGTTGAAAAATAGGAGATAATGGCCAAAGCTGAGATATCAGAATAATTCAAATGCAGAAAAAGGGGTGTGTCCCCTGGTATTGAAACAAAATCTTGAGTCCAGTCAAGATTAGTCTTTGTAATGCTTATCTTAATACATTAACATGTTTAATTTAAAAAAAAAAAAGAAAGGGAGATTAAAGTTCCGAGAAGCCTGGAAGGAAAGCATACTCCTGCAAAAATTAACCAGAGAAAGGCAGGTAAATTCAAAGTATTATTTATTTTTGAATGAAGAAGAAAAACCTTGTGGTGCATAGTCAAGGCTTACATAGTTATATGTGAAAGATTACTTAGTTGTACATAAAGATTATTGTGTGTATAAATACCTACATAAGTGCATTCTCATTGGAAGGTATGTGGGTAAGGTGTTAATTTGACCTTCCTTATAGATATGTCTTACACTTCTTACCATTGAAGTTTTTATTCTCTTTATAGTCTGAAATGTGACTTAAGAAGCTGACATTGCATTTGTTAGCAGTTAAAAGTTCTGCGGTTTTCTTATCTGAAATGTCATTGAAGTTCTCAGTTGAAATGAGACATAGGAAGTATCTTCCTGTTTTTAAGACAATCAGAAAAGATGTTCTTCACTTGCACTTTGGTTGCCTTCATTATTGGAAACATGATGTTAATTTTTCATTGGATGTAAAATAAAAATGCATACTCTCGAATAGGAATAGGAAACTTCTTTTAATTATTTTGTCACTTCTAAAAATTTGTCAAGCGACTTAGCAAAACTAAAAAAAATACATTAATGAAAAATAGTGCATAGGGCTAATGTCTAATTAGACATTAAAATGAAATTACACATTAATGTCTAATGTCTAATTTTATTTAAAGCTGCTGTACAATCTTAATTTTTCAGGAAAAATGAACTTGTGGCAAACTTGGTTTAGATTGTCAGCCTGCTATAGGAAGAAGACTCCTTTCCTCCCCACCCCCCCCCCTTTTTAAACAACTTCTGTAGCTTTTGTATGCATACTGTAAATTGAATCTGTGTATTTTGGGTTTTATTTTCTTATTTCTTCCTTTTTCAGAGGTGCTCAACATCATGTGACTCTTACAGGCAATTTCTCTTAATTTCAAAATGTGTAGTCCATTACAGATGGTATGTGATGGCTGGGTTTTCATGTAGGCTTGTCTCAGACTAATGGATTTTATACTTCAAAAATACATTTATACAGAGGCAGCCAGCAACTAAATAATGCCTTTGTGAGTGTTACTTTACAATGAAATGTGGATCAGGCAACAACACAGTTCAGTTGCTTCATCTGTTGCTAAGTAACTACATTATCAGACTGCTGAGCCGAAACAGAGAAAGAAGAATTTATGTTCTGATTGTTTAATATACTAGGTATTTCACAGAAAAATAGACCCTTCCCTTTCTTTGAAATGCTGATTATGTCATGGTAATAAGTGAAAGCTGCAGATAACAGCTGCAAAGGATGTGTGCAGAAAAAGTTAACATCGCAAGGCTAACTTAGCAACACGAGGTGGTTGTTGTTTGCATGGGTGTTTGTGATTTGTATATCTTCAAAATACATTTATTATTTCCTCTGTCGTTAGAATGGCAGAGTAATTATATGCAAAGCCTCTTTTCTGAAGCATACTGGCCAAACTGGGAACCTACTGAAAAAAAAAATTTGCAGTATTTAAGAAGTGTGCCAGTATGTTGAGTTGTCTGTCCTTATCTGTTCCCGAGGAGTTTGAGACAATCAATCAATCTTACAGAAATTCAGTGTGAGTGGAAGAACAGATTATAACTGTCCAGACAGAACTAAGAAATTTCCTAGCTTCTTGCTTGAGTTAGTTGAGTTAGTTCTTATTTTATGGTCATGGCTGGAATTGAATGCTATGAGTATGACTTTCATGTGTGCTTCATATGAATGATTTATGTGAATGAAGCTGGTGGAAGATGAGTTGGTTAATTTCATTGTTAGCTTTCTACCAGCGCCCTTTTTGTCCTTCCATCCCAGGTACACAGTACATAGCTTCAGCTGCCAAATCGGAGAACTGCTCTGCACTACTATGCAGTACTGTCACTGAAATGTGGAGAGGGGCTGTACTTAACCTGAATTGCCGAGGAAAATTAACACTTTTCATTGCAGTCTTCCCTAGAAAAATGAAGCCCTAAAAGGTTTTGTGACTTCTTTGTAGAGAGATGCAGAACAAGTTTGTGACTACAGTGCACCCATAAGGAAGGATTGCTTCCAGAAGCAATTTTGTACAAGCAGTGTGTAAACTATCCATTTCCTCATTATGAATAGAGTAGACATAGATATGAGAGCTCATTTTAGAACTGGGGAAAACCTTCTTCACTTAACTACACTGATTTTACAGACTAATTTCTTTTTCATTGCCTTTCCTTAACTGAGTGAGTTAGTGGCTAAAATTATGATACAATGATTGCTGAAACTTAGCAGGTGGGAGTTATAGACTTGTACCTCCCTATTCCACGCAGTGTCTGGGTGTTTTCATGGTGAATTAGATGTGGATGAGGAGAAGGAGCTTCTGAAGAGGAAGGAGGATGGAGTTTTACATACTATAACAGGATGACAGCATTCCTACCTCTGTTCTTTCTTCCCTTCCTCTCTTTTCTCTTTTTCAAGCTTGTTTAGGGGTAGATGGGAAATAATAGTACATCTAAGCTACTACAGTGGGAATTCTGGCAGCATTTCTCCCTTTCCAATGAAATGAACTTGTGAATTGCATGATTTAAAGACAAATCATTTGTCCGATGGTCCCCAAATATATTCATTAAGATGGTTATGGTCTAGTGACCGCTTTTGTAGTTCCTTGTTTGTCTTTTGACTCTGTCCGGGAACAGTGTCTAGTGTGAGTGGAAGACATCTCCAGATCAGCAAATTTTGGCCCAATTGGCAGTGGGTTTGATAATCTTTTTTTTATGCTCAATGTGCGTGAATGCTTTTATAGTAAATATTTTACAGATATTTACTTAACATCATCTTTAAAGATGGGTATTCTGTTAGTGTTTGTAGTTTGCAGTTTGTAGCAGGTAACGCAGAGCAGAAATTTGTGTTAACTGTGACACTACATTTGATAGAAACTATAAGACCTAAGATATGTGAATAGTATATTTTTTTAAACTTTCAGTAGAAAAGAATTAAGATAGACTAAAACCTTTCAGTTTTATATCACATAATTAAATACTTAACATACCCTTTTAAAGCACTGACTGTAATGAACCTAGTGTAAAAATCTATGGGACAAAATAAACTGAATTTTCATGTTTTCCGAATAATCAGAGTAGTGTAATCTAATTCATTTATGCATATGTGTTTTACTGAGATTCCTCCCCATCTCCTATTTTTGACTTTGAAAAGCAGTTCTTTCTCTTCTTCGTACGTAGTGTCAGCTACAAAACACTTAATTCAGCAGTGTGCCCTGTGCATGACACAAGGCAAATGTGGAGAGGACAGAGTACTTTATTTTGAGTTTAATTCAGGCAAACTGAGGAGAAAAGACAGTATTATGAGGCATATAAATTGTGCATCATCTGATGTTGTGAACCACTGAAGTTTAGAATAAATAGAAATAATTTACTTTTTCACTGGTAACAAGTAATTGAAAGAGACTTTTGGGGAAAAATATTCCTGAAGAGTGTCATTTCCCTGCCCTTCTCCCTCTTCCCCTCAACATATTCCATATGCTATTTCAATTTTTACATAAAATTACTTAAAACTGTTCTTCTACATGGAGAAATTTCAGAAGAAGGATCGTTTTCCCATGGCTCTTCGTGAGTACTTTCCCAAAATACTTTCTAACTAGTTTATTTCATTGTTTTGAGGTTTTAAAAAGAACTGTAGTTGTTCCAGACTTTTCCCCTTCAATTTTTTTTTTTTTTAAATTAAAAACTCATGTTCTCCAGCAGAGTGTTGCTGGTTTTCTTTGAAGACAAAATGCACACATAGGACTAGTTACTTGCTAAACATATGCATACATATTGAGAATGATGCCAGTACTGAGATTAATTTATCTACTGTATATCATAGCTTTGGACAATGGTACTTTATCTGCTGTCAAATATTAAATTAGAGCTTTCTAAAGCAAAAACTCCTTACAGATGACACTGTTGGTAGTGTTCACTAGTAATGATAAATTCCCCCTTGTATTTTAGTTTGTCAAAGATGTTACATATGAACCAAAACCTACTAATGTACCATAAAAAAGTGTTATTGCTTTAAAAATGCATTGAATAACTATACTGAAATAAAGCTGAGATACAGGAAAACATGCTTTCCTAAGAACTGTTTGAGATGTCTGTTTAGTATTAAAAACTGTATTAGTTTCAATAAGCCCTTCTGAAACATTCACTTCGTTTTCACAATAAGATAAAATTATTTGATCATTTCTTAAGAAATCTGACTGATACAACCTTATTTCTCAGAGTTTGGTAACTTTGGTGGTTTTTTTATTTTTAGAACTGTTACATTTTGACTTGGGCAGCTTCTGTAGCACTGTTCTTAAGGTAAAACATTCATGCCGAGTTTGATGTTAATAGAACAAAAATAGTGAAGGTTGCCTACTCATGCATAAATATGAATTTGTTGTAAAGGCATTTGAACCATTATGCAGGTGTCAGACTTTTATTTTCTGTATAAATGTTTCTGTAAATAATCTGGCAATAAATGCAATACTTTTTCGTCACCCTTAGGTGGCGGTATTGACTTTGTAGTGGTAACAGGTCTTCGAATCCTTGCTATGGATTACCAATACACAACATGTAACTTCTGAATATTGCGCTGGTTCCACAGATCCTGTTTTCTCTTCGATTCGGCTGCCAGCATCGCTGTTTCAGTAGTTCTAAATGTCTGCAGACTGTTAGTATAACAAAGCCTGCTCAAGTAAATAGCATTTGACTGTTGCAGTGTAGTTATGTGTACTCTTATTGAAGCATTTGAAGAGGTGTGCTTTGTGTAGCTCATTAAATATTAGCAAAGAGGCAGGAGAAAACTGGTAGAATTTGGGGACACTGTAGGGGATTTTGTGTTCTTTTAAAATAGAATGAGTTCGAAGAACATACGATGGAAATATGTATACCTTGGCACAGGTTGCCCAGGGAGGTGGTAGATGCCCCATCCCCGGAAACACTCAAGGTCAGGTGGGACAGGGCTCTGAGCAACCTGATCTAGTTGGAGATGTCCCTGCTCATTGCAGAGAGGCCTTGTACTAGATGACCTTTAAAGGTCCCTTCCAACCCAAACTATTCTGTGATTCTACGATCTATGCTAGATACACTGAGTATAAAGTGAATGAGTTGAAACTAACTGCTATTGCAGATTGTGAGTGAAACCTCGGAGAAGACTAGCTACTGTTCCTTGATTTGCTTTTTACATGTTTACCCATTCTTAGATAAGACCACCTTCTGCAATGATAATGCAGTTTTGAGCTTGTGGCTTCTTAAAGGCCAAGGATGTGTCTTCTGGAGATGTGTATTTAGGAATACAACACAGGAAACTTTGGTTTTTGAAGTAAGCTATTTTATGTGCACCCTTGTCTAATAGTGTGGAGTCTTATTTACTGCATTCATTTTATTTTTTAATAGTGTAACCCAAAAGTTCTTCAAGTGTCTTATTTCAGTTATCTTTCAAGGGTATGTCTCAGAGGCAAACTAATTCTGGTTCAGCCCTTAGCGTCAGATAAATTAGGAGCCCCTTAAAGTAATTATTTTCAGCTTAATGCTAAACACCACATTTTGGGTTCTATATTCAAAATATTTTTCTATGTTGCATTGGTCAAAAGACATGTCTGCAGGAGGAGGGTTTACTCAAGAGTTGCAAGGTGTGGTTTTTGTGTTGTTTTTCACCTTTGCTAATGCTTTCATCTTTTTGTATGATTTCTGTCCCCCCATTTTCCCCCTCCAAATATTTGTCTTCAATTGGGAAACTTTGTTTGAAGCAGGTGAAAGTAAGTTTCATTTTAAGATTAAGTCAGTGTTTGTGAAACTATTTAGACTGACAGCATTGGAAACTGAAGTCCTCTTTTTGTCCACTAAACAGGTACAGCGTGAGCAGCAGCAGCAGTGCAAGCTTCACCCCACTGCCCCACCACAGTGCTGCAAACCCTGACCTAGAGAGAGACCTCTAGCAAGGGTTAAGAGGCTTGTTCAGTCTCCATGCTCACTCAGTCATTACTGTGGCTGCCAACGGGAGTACCCATTTGTGATAGTGGATAGATATCCACATTACAAACCCACCAGGAACTGGACTGAAAGCACCAGCTTATTTCATAAAAACTACTGACTATCTGTCTAATGATTTAACTTCAGTTACCACAGACCTGGGCCACTGGTAGAAGTGAATGGCTCCATGTCCTACTGCCAATTCCCCGAGTTCAGTCTCTTTATAAATACTAGTGCAGCTTCTTTATACGGTCTACTGCGCAGAAACAAAATGTGTGTATAGGCTGTAAGTTTCTTGTAAAGCTAGTTGTATACCCCTTTCGAATGCTTGACTGTACATGTAAATACTCTGGCTTAATAATGTCAGCTATATGGTTTCACTATTCTGTGTTTTTTTTGTTTTTTAAACAAGTACTGCATTTATTGAACTTTTTAACCAACCATTTGATGTTGCGAGTTGACTTGTCACGTACAGTGTGAGTGTGTGTATATATACATTTTAAAAGCAACTAAGAACTGGAGTTGTAATCTGCATTGTTGCATTAATTGTTTTTTGACTCTTGTTAGGTTACCCGTGGTAGTTTAATGGCGTTACCTACTCCACAGTTTAAAAAACTTTCAATATTTATATTGATATAAAATAGCGTATTATACCACTTACAATAATTCTTTGGACTGTAATTTGTTGCCACTTTTTATTTTTTTCTGTATAAAATTGTGTACTACATACACTGTAAATTAACATAATGACAAAGAACTGAGGAGTGGAAAAGTGGCTGATGCACAACTTTTTTTTCTACTTTTCGGTCAACATTATAAAATGATTATTCATTTGATACTTGCAGATGATATATTTTGAATACAATTTTAGAAAAGGTTAAATACACTTATTTATACATTCAAATGATGTCTGTTAATGCCTGTGCATTAATGACTGGCATGTTAGTGAACTTATACATCAAATTTAAAAAGTACTGTAATGAATAATATTCTGAATATTGAAGATTCAGGTACTAAAAATCCAAATGGATGACGATAATGTGAAAAACCTAAAAGCAACCCACAAGCAAATTGCAGCAAGGTGGGAGTCAATTTTTATGCTTTCTGTATAGTTATTTAAAGAGCCATTGTATATTGTAATTGAAATACGTACCAATGGCAATACAGAAATGAGTAGTATTTATAGGCTATTTCTGTATTTCTAGAGCATGCAATGTTTTGGTTTTATTGAGTGCTCTGTCAAATTGCAAATAGAAAGTTAAAATGCAATTAGTCAGCTCAGAAGATGCCCATACAATTTCTTTACGGTTGCGGTATTTTGTTTAATTTGACCTGTTAGCGTTTTATGTAAAAAAAGAAATAAATGTAAGTAAAAGCAAATTAATAGAAAGTTGCAATAGCACATTGCCTTCAAAAGAGGCTTTTACTGAAGCTATAAAACCTCTGTAATAGTATGTACCTGCTGTACTGAAAAAGATGTATGCAGTGAAGTTAATTTTTTTTATCTGGGTTCCAGTAATTAATAAATTTTATGAGACAATTTTTGCTTCCATCTGCTTACTGAAATGATAAATTGTTACTGAACTAAGCAAAATGTTTAAGTTTTATTGTGTAGGGTAAATTAATATAAATCTTAATGGACATAGTAGATCTTGAATTAAACCAGAATGTAGGTGTTTCGTTTTTTGAGTGGTTTCTTTTGTTACTGTTTTGTTTTGTGATTGTTGGCTGTTGTTGTTGAACAAGTTATTTGAGCTTTTAATCTAATTTAAAAACTTGGTGACCAGGGATTGGTAGCTGGATATGGAGCCTTTTTGATTATTTGAAATATCCACATTTAATTACCATTTGAGTCAATGGTCCAAGTATTATTGCACTACTTTACTCACAAACAGAATTCTATGATGCAAAAGTGAAAAATCTTTCCATAATAGAATGTGTGCTGCCAGATATTACAGGCACCTAAATTGAGTTGTAACAAAAATCTTCAATTTCAGTAGGTTTTTTCGGTGGGGGAGGGGATGGTTTCGTGGTTGTTTTTTTTTTTAATCTAGTGCTATCTTGTGGCAAAGAGACCACTGGCAAACTCCAGATGAATCACTTACAGTTCTTCATTTGTTAAGTCGGTATCTTGACCCGTGTTGTACTCTGTAAAAATATTCAGCCATTCACTTAAGGATAGCAATAAATCAAAACTGATAATATTACTCCCAGTGAGATGTGATGCTTCTTACTGAAAGAGATCACAAGTATGATGCTGTGAAGCAAATCCTTAAAACTGTCAGTACCATTATTTTAAAATGGTAGCAATTTGCATCCATCAAAGATAATACAAATGTGTTTTTATTTGTATAGGACAAGATTATGTAAAAATAATGAATGACAGGCATGTTTGTTTATATCATCTGTTCCAGCAAATTCCAGTTGAACTTATTATCTTTATGAAGCTAGAAAAATGAACTTGTCAGATTTCTGAAGCTGGATGAAAACACTTTGTTTCCCAAAGAACTTGATTGTAACTTTACATAGCTTTAAAGCCTTAAGTATGAAAGATCAAAAGTTGTATGCAGTTAGGTGTAACAGAACAAAGTTCTACAAAAGTCTGCATTCCCTGTCCTCAGGCTGCTATAGTGACATATTCATGTTCTCTCATTAGTATCTTGAGGTGCTTTCCAGGTAGTTGTGTTCACCAAAATATTACATTGTTGGCACATAGATTACCGGGCAAATTGAGTGGGCATGGAGAATGAACTGAATTTTTTGATTTGCACTTAGCTGAAGGCTTTTCATTGTAAATTTATCATCCATATTTAAACCTGGTTCTGATGTTCCATGTTTTATGCATTTTCATCATTCTAGAAATTCCAGCCTTATTTACTTTAAGTTTGCTGTGGTATTTCAGTTGCCATTGTTCTTTTTATCCAGAATGCTAATGCTTAAGAAACTGTGTTTGGGTATGTACTTACCATAGCTAATCCTGAACATGCTGTTCTGCCTTTCAGAGCTACATGCAGCTTTTGCCCCTTTATTTTTCTCAGAACCCTTAGTTCCTTCCTTATTCTGTTTTGTATCGTAACTTCCACCTTCCTCACCCCCAAATGTTTGAAAATTCAGTTGTGTCTGAGGCTTTCCTAAACATTTTCTTGCTGGACGGTCTTCAAACACCAACTTGTGACTGTCTTCTGGTCTTCTTGCTCCACAGCATCCAAATGTGTTTTTGTCTTTGTGGGGTTTGTACCTTCCTCTGGCATTACACAGCAATTATTGATTTCTAAAAACATGGCATTATGTTTAAACCTTTGAAGTTTTTCGAGGGTTGAAGGTATAGATATATGTCTGGCTGGGACATGAGTGCAATGACTGTAACTAGCTGAATTTTGGATGGGACAGAGTTTAAGTTCTTCATAGTAGCTCATATGGTGCTAGGATTTGGATTTGTGACCAGAACAGTGATGATAACTGAGCAGTGCTTACGCAGGGCCAGGGGCTTTTCTGCTTCTCAGCATGCCCCGCCAGCGAGCAGGCTGGGGGTACACAAGGAGCTGGGGGGGACACAGCTGGGACAGCTGACCCCGGGGATATCTCTTGCCATGTGGTGTCATGCTCAGCAATAAAGCAGGGGGAAGGAGGAGGAAAGGGGGACGTTCAGAGTTACAAAGTCTGTCTTCTCAAGTAACCGTTGGTGTGATGAAGCCCCACTTTTCAGTAAATGGCCTAATACCTTCCTGCTGATGGGATTGAATGAATTCCTTATTTTGCTTCGTTTCACACACAGCTTTTTTTTCGCTTTACCTGTTAAACTGTCTTTATCTTACCCCATGAGTTTTCTCACTGTTACCCTTCCAGTTCTCTCCCCCATCCCACTGGGGGTAGTGAGCAAGTGGCTGTGTGGTTGTAGCTGCTGACTGGGGTTAAACCACAACAGTGGAAGATTGTGCTGGTGTTCTGTCTCCTACCAGTTTGGTAAAATCGTTAGGAATGGTTTAAGAATTTTTTCTGTCTAGACTATAAAAATGTAAACTTGAAAAAAAATCTAGGTTACAAAATTATGGTGAAAAAGATCAAATGTGAAGTATTTATTTTTTAAATATTTTTCTGCTTAAGCATAGAGAAAATTTCTCAACTGTGTATATGCCGAAATGGAAAACTAATAACGTTTTGAGGGCTAAACAAAAAGTAGTTGCTACTGTTAGTGTTATCTAACTAGTACTTAAATGTCATAGGATAGCATAGGTATTTGGAGGGCTAATCTATACAATATATAAGAGTAAGTTTGTTTCAGAGTGGTTAATTGAGAATGAGACAAACACATGCAAATAAATGGTCTCAAATCAACTTGTCTCACTGGTAAGGGTTTAAAACAAACCAAAAAAAAGGCTAGCTAGCTTGTATAACTTGATCATAGAATCATAGAATCTTTTTGGTTGGAAAAGACGTCTCCACTGTTCTGACCTGGGCAATGTCAACCTGTGCTGTGGGGGAGCGCTGAAGATGAGTAGTTTTCTGCTGGGTTGGTAAGCTGAGCTCACTGTGCAGTGAGCTTGAGAAGGTGATGGGTCTGTCAGCATGGCTGATGTAAGGGCAGGAGCGCTCTTGAGGGTAAGCAGGAGTGGGAGCTGTGAACTGTTGAGATAGCTTTACTGTTTCATTAAACAATACTATGAATTCTGAGATGTTCCCCATAAAAAACCCCAAACCCTAAAAGTAATAGGTTCTTAAAAAGTATTCTGCTCCCTCCCAAAAGAAAAAATAATTACTCTGCTTGTTAAATGTAAGCCAATGGGCCTGCTTTGCTGTGAGTGAGGCTGCAACGGCAGCTGCAGTTTTCCAGAAGACTTTCGCAGACAGTTTCCAAAGATTACATTTCTGCAGTGACCAACGCGCAGTCAGGCAGTGCTGCGGTGTAGCTGTGCCTCTGCTCTTGTCTCCCTTATCAACACAAATATCATGTGCCCAAAGGATTTGTTTCTAGGCCTTCTGTGTCTGGAGACGTTATGCTTCTGGTGCTCTGTGACTTTGGCACCAGAGGTCGGGCTAGCCAGGTTACTGCAGTTGGGCTTTGGAACAAGAGTGTAGTTGTTACAAACCAGGTGTTTGCTTTGCACAGAATGTCAGCTTTGCAGCTCTTTGCATCTGTGCAATTCCCTTTTTGTGGTATTTCCAAATCTGTTCATGTTTGGAGACGTTTTACAGTTTTGAAAAGAGGCTATTTATGAAAGCAGTTTTACAGTTTTCTTTAAAACCATTGTAATACTTTTTTAATACTTTGTTTGATTTGCTATTTAAAATACGTGAAAATTAACATTTTCAGTGCACTGAAGTTAGTTGTCTGATTTTTTTGGGGGGAGGTTGATAGCTGTTAATCTTGTGTAGCCTCTTGAAAATACAAAGGACTACTTAAGTATATAGAGAATACTTATACCATGAGTAAGAAGTTTGTATTCCTGAAATTGGATGATTTCAACACATACTACATAAATCTGTTTAAATATAGTTATTCTTTCATGAAAATGTGAATTTCTAGGATGAAATAGTGGTTGAGAATTTCTGTGGTTTTAGGCATTTCTGAAAATAGCATAATGGTGGATACTTCAGAAATTCATATGTTATAGATATCAGAATGCTCATACGTAGCACCATTTTATTTTGGTTTTAGTAGAGCCCACTACATCTCAGAATATTTTAGAAAATTTCTTCTTCCTGTAAGAGTCATTCTTGCGCTAATGTCTTGTTTGGCTTTCTTCTTTTTAAGTGACTCTTAGCACTGCACAGTCTGAAAAGCACTGTACTGTTTGTGTTGCTCATGGATGATAATTTCTCCAGATTTTGAAGAATTTGCAACAAATTTCAGTAGCAAATTAGTATTGCAGTGGATTTAACGAGATAGAAATACTATGCATTTGAGCTAAAGTTGTTTACAGAATGTACATCTTGTAGACATTCCTTGCCTTTTTGTTTTTTTTTTTTTTTTTTTCTACTATAGAATTTTTATCTCACTTGGGAAAGGTGTTGCAAATAAACTATTATGGAAGGGTTGCTACATCTGACCTTCTGTTTTTCAGTTGTGATACTAGTCCTCAGTGAAATAAGATGCCTGTAGAGATAAGTGGTTGATTGTTTTTTGTGGTTTTTTTCTTGCTGGAAGAAAAAGAAATCTGGACAGTGTATTTTAAACTTGAATGATACTATTTTGATATTTAAGCTATTATACAAGCTGAAAACAGCATGATCATGCTTTGGAGGAAGTAATCTTTTTTTGGTTTTTTTTTGCACAAGGTAACAAAGTTCATGCGATTATAACTGGTATGGGTGTGATGTCCTGTGAGGGTCTGTCCTCCGTATTCCTCATTTCTATTGTGGGTGGAGTAATATGGAAGTACAAAACTTCTTTGACTCTGAAGGTAATTGCGGATGTTTCAGATAATTAGGCAGTGGCTTTTTGCTTTCGTGCAAGTGAGAGTTTAGCTGCATTACTATGTGGACCCAGTAAAGGACAGAGTAAGATATACTCAAGTAGGTGAGATACTGCTGGTTTAGTGTCTTTTCTTGCTGCTTTTACCACTGAGTAAATGGCTACTTCCATGTATCTCAGACTGTAGGAGCAGCTCTAATATATCCGTGAATCTACATCTTAAAATCTTGGGTGAGGTAATGCAAAAAGTTGCTATGTTAAGTTTTTTATTTTTTATGTTAACTTGGGGTTTGCTAGTAATTTTCTCTGATCCTATGAAGATGATGATATTACGTCAAATTAGACACAACTAGACGATTGAAACAAATACTTCAAGCTCATGTTCTCAAGCCCCAGGTACTTTTAAGGAAAATTCCAAGTACATTTTAAATAAGCGTTACAACAAGAAATAACTAAATCTAGATACCTATTTTGACTGTTTTTGTTGATTTTAAGCTATTTACTTAGTAATGCATAAAAAATGGTATTGTGTGACACTGATTTCACGATTCATAAGGCACAGATATTTCTGTGTCTGCAGAACAATTTACATTTGTCGTTTAGTACTGGCTTTTAAGTTTGAAGATGAACAAGGTGATAGAAGTGCTAAAGAATATTAAACATACTAAATGTATATTAAATCCAACTGAAAACTTGGTGTTTGTGGTGGTGTAAGCATTTTTTGATGTGAAGAGTATCTCTGATTGCATTTGGTTTGTGTTCAGATGCTACTAGCTGTGCAGGAATTTTTGTAGTATAGTATACGTATGAATTCTCCACTGTTTCTGGGTTGTTACTTGAAGAACAAGAATTAAAATATTTCATTCTGTAATATTATTTGGTTTATATTTTTAAAGAAAATTTGCAAGCAAAAATGTAATATTTTTGTGCAGTAGTTCGAAAAGAAATTTTAATAGATTCTTCTTGAATTAAACATGCTTTATATCTTTCTATGGCCAGTATTTTTAGGGAATGCTGCTTTGAGAGAACGTAAATTTTGATGCATAACAAAAGGCAACAGGCAGATCAAAGATTTAGATACCTTGCCTTAAGACTTTGTGCTAAAATAAATTGTTCCTTTTATCTGGTAAGTCTGTTAATGGTGTCGTTGTTTATGTATCAAATCTGCGATACTGGAATCGTTGGTAGACTCTGACTGTGTTTATTAGGACAACTGACTTCTGCAATAGTTAGTGTTTATCACAGGAGAGTGCAATCCTCTTCCATCTATCTAATTCTCCAGGAATATTTTTTTTTGACAAGATATTTTTGACAAATATCTTAAAAGTAACATTTGATTTCTCTAATTTCTAAAAGTTGAAATTAGATTTTTTTTTTTATTTTTAGGTGAGCATTGTAAATTATTTTCTTTGCTGAACTACATGGAAAGGGGATATAATTATTACTGTTATTACTGGTTAACTTGTTTTTAGTTGTATTTAGAAGACATTTGATTATGGTTTTCTTGATTTAAGCTTGTGCAAAAAAGTTATTCTCATGAGTGTAAGAAGTAGTTAGTAGTCTCTTATACACCACAAAATTAATATTGTTTTGAAAGCAGTTGTTGATTTTGAAAACAATATTATTGAAGAACTAGCAATTCATTTAATATTACTGTCTGTGCAGTTTGTATTACCTACATAAATATAGCACAACAATTTCCATTTTAAGACCTTACGTTTTTAGTTTAATGTAACATTTCCTCCTTGATTACTTTTGGACAGAAATTTCCCTTCTATTTAGAGAGTATGTGTGTGCACAAATATTTTGCTTAGAAAAGTTCTCGTTTTTCAGAAAAAAAATAAGAAATCTATATGAATGTCTGCGTATTAATCCTGAAAATTCAGTTTTTCTGAACAAATTAGCGGGGGAAACCACCACAGTATAAAGGATGTTCTTTTGCTCTTTTATTGTCGTCTAAAAACTACAGCTTGCCTGTGTTCAAGCCAAGGTTCAAGAAGAAACTAACATTATTATTTTCTGGATTACTTAGCTAAATGTATATAGAGCAATTACTTAACTAAATGCACATAGAGCTGTATGGCACGATTTGACCGTTTTCTGGTTAGGGTCTGAAAAGGTTTAGTAAGGCTACCTGAAATTTCTTTTCCTGGATGCTAGGGTCTGCTGTAAGTGTAGGATCAATTAAAAGGAGGCAATTGTGGTTTTGTGTTGGTTTTTTGTTGGTTTGTTTTTCCTCATCTATTTTTTTGTATGTTGCTGGTTTTATGCAAGGAACATGGAAAAATGAGGAAACTGGGAGGCTCTTGACTCTCTCATGTGGTGCAATAATTTAAAAAGAGGTCCCACTTCTCTCTGAGAGGCTTTCCCTCCCTGTAGCAAAAATTAGTGGAGGGAAAATGCTGAAGAACAGATCAGTGCTTTTTTGGCAACTTTAAGATCCAGGCTTTTGTGCTGGAAAAATCAAGCATAAAGTTGCTTGGTAGTGGGATTTGGGTGGATTTTTTTGTTTGGTTGGTTTGTCCTGTGTGTTTTTTGTGGTGTGTGATTTTGGTTTTTTTGGTTGGTTGTTTTTTGGGTGTGTGTTTTTTTTTTTTCTTGATCAAATCAATTGGAGAATATAGCCTGGGGATTTAAAAGAATGAAGAAAGTTCTAGTAGAGCCTTGCTGGTCAAGTCCTTAAGACAAATAAACTACACTTGCTTTCCCAGAAGTCAGATATTCTGTGATATTGAAAAGAGACTTTATAAGGGGTGTTCTAAACTTCATTACTACTTTTTTTTTTTCCATGGCTCCCCTTGAAGTTGAGGGTAGGCCTAATCAGAGGATAGGTCAGTTGTCTTACTGTCTTATAAGTGTGCTGCTCTCCAAACATATCCTGTGTTACAGCCTGTTCTGGCTTTTCTCTGGTAGAAAAGAATGCAGAATGGTGGTCAAATTGCCCGCAAACCAACTTCTTTTTTTTTTTTTTTTCTTCCTGTTTTTGGGACATGTTTAAGTCATCAGTGTTATTAGTATTATTTCTGAGAGTAAATGTAAGCTATTTTTGTCACAGAGGATTACTAATTCTTACTCCTCATGATCTTATCTTAAAAAAAAAAAAAGTTACCAAAGTAATATATGGGTGTGCAGTAAAAGATACAGACTGTGAGCATCAGACTAGCCTGAGAAAAACAATTTTTGAACATGTTTCATGACACATGGTTTCCTCAAAATGAAAAGATGAGAGGAGGAATCACATCTTAAAACGTTGAGTCTGCTGATACAAATTAGGAAAAATGGTTTTGGATTCGTCTTGGAAAGTGAAGTCTCAGACAGCTGTACAGCACAGTATGGAAAATTAAATCACTGCTGAGCTGGAGTGTTTTTGCGATAGGTAGACTTCTACTGTATAGACTGCAGGTATAAATTGACACTGATATTTTCGTATTTTATCCTATGCTACTATGTGTATTTTATGAACATTTAGCAATGTATTTCACTTCTACAAAACTATTTAAAAAGGATAAATGTGTTAAGTAGAGTAAAGGCTAAGAGCTGGCTAGTACCCACGCACTCGGTGGTGATGCCTCATTTATAGTTTTGGGAACTTTTAACTTAATTTACATGTACTCTGATGTCTTGATGAAACCCAGGCTATTATATTAACACTGATTTTTATCAACGAAACCAAAATTTTTATCAGTCAGTTTTGAAACTATTTCTGTATGAATTTCTGAGCCTGTAAGTGCCAAAATCAGTTCTTAGACTCTTTAGATGTGACTTTCACAGAGAGTGAAGTGTTAAATTACCCACTACCCAGTAGCTGCTATTTGTATAGTTCTTGAATTACTATTGGAGTTGAAGGCATTTTGTCATGCAGCGTTCATGTTGTTGCTTCTTTTCTTCCTTCTAAACACAAACTTAATAGTATGTAAATAATTTCAGTATCAAGTTATAAAATGCTTAGATTTGCTGTTTTAAAATTTACTTAGTTAATTGTATGCATCTGTGTAGGGTGAAGAACTCTGTTTGACTCACAGTCAAAATTGTCGTTTTGGTTTTTATTTGTTCTTTTTTTTTTACAAGGCCCAACACAACGTTATTTGGTGAATTTTATGAGTCAATGCCAATGTGTGAGTTCTGATGGACTGAGACTGACAGTTCAGCCTGAGTATTCTATTCCTGTTGTTATGAGTGTATTTTTTCTGGCCAAAGTGGACTGTTTTGTGCTGAGGCAGAAAGGAGGAATTTTCCTCTAACTAATTATTGTGTATTTCAGGGGAACTATTTATTTGTTATTGTAATCAAAGTTGGAGTGTAGGGTGGTTTTAGAGTCTCTTGTCTTTTTCAAAACTCTCTCTGCTCCCCAGCCAAGCAAACAAAATCAGAATTCCAAAGTTCCAGAAAAAAGGAAAAATAGTGCTCTTTTCTTGATTGAGAATTTTGATTTAACAGTAACAGCATTAAATGCTGACCTTAGTTTAAAAAAAAAAAAGCAACCTTTTATATGAAGTAGGGGATTTTTTTCATTTCTTTATATAACTAGATTTTTGTATATCCACATTTTTTCTTCAGCATTTCTCCATTGTTAACACATAGCATGTTTTTTTCTTTTAGTAACTCACTCTTTTCTATATAGTGCAAGTGGTCTGTATTGAAATGTTTATTGAAAGTTATTATTTATCTCACAAAGATTTTTGATATTTTTTTATTATTCTGTCTTGCAAACTGTGTGAAGGATGCAAAGGGCTTCTGTCTCTACAGACCTTAATTTCTCTTCAAATTCAGGTAGTAGATTACAATTATGATGCAACTCCATAATTTTCACCTTGCTGTTATTCAGTGTTACTGAGATCCTTTTAAGTTTACTGAAGTGATTGTTTTTTTATTTTTTCTTTTTCCCCCTCAAGCATTCCTTCTGTTGAGCACTTTTCTCTTTGCCTGGTATAGTTTCACAGTTTATTCTCATTTTTTACTTATAGACACCAAGTTTGTTCAAGGTCAGTTTGGTTAGCTTTAAATCTGTCTGATGCTATTAAGAATGGCATCCTCCCTCCACCTAGTACAAAAAAAATAAAATTTCAAAAAGATTGCTGTTTCCCGTCAGAACAAGAGCCTTAAGGCTTCTAAGAAGAGGGGAAACAAAATTGCCAGCAAGAATCCCCAAGTCAAGGGCATCCAGCTGACAGTAGGATCTGTTCCGCTTTGCTCAAAACAGTTATTCAGTAGGATTTGATCTGCAGAGGACAAGCGGCTGGAGTGGTGGGGGTGGTGTGGGTGTGTGGGTGTGTTTTTAGGTTGGGGGTTTTTTTCCCTCCCTCCCTGCTATAGCCCCCTCTCCCCCAAGTGCCTGTAGCAGGTGCACACGCGTTGTAGGCACTACTGTTACTGTGTGTGTGCCGCTAGTGCAGCACCAAGTGTGTAGGCCTGGCTTACATGTAAGACAGGCTCAGACTTGGCATTATGCTGACCTCGTTCAGACAGCTTCCATTTAGTCTAAAGTAAAGATTAGCCTGAAATAAATCCTGTATTGATACAACTTTATGCCCAGTCACTGTAAATGTACCTCAATGTCCAGGCTGCAGAATCTGTACAATGTTCTTTATCTTGTTTGACAGGGAAAACACGTCTCTCCTTCTTGCTGTTGGTCGTCTATTCTCATGAAAGTTATAATTTCAATGAACTTTTCAACTGTTTGTGGAAGAGTATATAGCAGTCTCTAAATGCCTGCTGTCCTTCTAATTATTGCTTTGATTATCTTTCAAGATGGCTAAATAGGTTTTGTTCTTTTTTCCATTGTCTTGAGTTTTTTTAAATTCAGAATAGTTGAACTATTTGCCTTCTAGGCTATGTTTAAAATTTCACATAGGTTGCCATATGCAAAGATGTTTCAGCAGTTTGATTCATGTGCATTTTGTTATATTCTGTTCGGATAAGCTAAGAAGTATGGCAGATACTTTTTGTTTTCTTTTCTGTGGGTCCCGCGAATGTTTTTGTCCTCCTCATGATTTTCTTTTAAACCCTGTAGCATCATGTTTTGATTCAAGTCTGAGAGAGTGATCTGTTCTAATTTAATTCTCACAGTTTTGTATATTTGCCCTCCCTGTATTACTTTGTTCTGAAGATCTATTTGTATGTATTATATTCATCCAGTAACCCACTTTTTAGCTTAGAAAACTCCTGTTTGCAACAAAGATGATGTAGGAATAGACAGTGACATACTGGCTTAAATTGTCAGGCAAAATGTGATTGTTTCATGCTGAATTTTGTCAAGAAACCATGGTTGTATTAAAACCTCTGAGGATCATTTTAAGGTAACCAGCTTCCTTAAATACAGTCATATGATTGCAGTGCTTTAGCATTCCCAATTTGTGCAAAGCTTTGCACAAGTCTGACAAATCCATCTGTTGTTGTGTCTTCCTTTACCTGTTGCTTTTTTTTTTTTGTCCGATTTAGCAAGAATGGACTTCAGGATTCTGTAAATCATGATGATGTTACTATAGTGGCCTAGAGCTTCTTGATGGAAAAGGGCTGAGCAGAGACCTCATTTTCTGTGCACTCTTTCACTTCATTTCAGGATTATTCTAGGATGCATGTGGAGATGTCAGCAGGTTATGATGCACTATTGTTGTGCATGATTATCTTACCACGTGAAGTTCAGCAGGCCTCGACAGATACTGTTCCAGCTTTTCAAATATCAACAGTTAGATTCTAGCATTCGATTATTATTTTTTAAGAGGAAACAATTGGAAAAATGAATTGAATTTTCAACAGAACTTAGTTAAAATTTACATAGTGACAGGAGCTATTGTTTTTTAATCATGTAAATGTTAATTAGACCTACAGCTCTTTAGAGTATCTGATATCAGTTTTGGAACCTGAGCAGTTTACATAATTGGGTTCCTGAACTCACACTTAGGTCCTCAAAAAGTTCTTTCCAAAGACTTTTAGTAAGGGCAGTTCCTATTAATTTTAAACTATGAGTATGCAACACTCTGTGGAAGTCAAGACCCTTTTATTTAGGGTGTCAAATGTGTAATCTTTTAAGAATAGACTCTGACCGATGTCATGCAAATCTATGTTTACATAGTAGGGGAAAAGTGTGATTTTATCTTTTGAGATGTGAGTTTCAGTTCTTTAACTGGACTTCCAGGCTGAAAAAGCTTTTATATCTTTCAAACTGTTTCAGTTTGTTACTACACTGAAATTCAACCATGACCACCATTAAAATACTTGTAATTAAACGCTAAAATAGAATCCATTTTATCTTATGTAGTACTACCTATGTAGTTCTTACCTTTTTTTTTTTTATATATTCTCCAAGTAACATGATCTGATTTAAAATCCTCCTCTACTTTTCTTTACCTGCTGTTAAAGGACACAATAGTTCGAAAGGAAAAATGGATGTAAAGAACTCACTGATTTAACTTTCACACACTTGTCAATAAAACAAAAATCATATCCTTCCCCACTCACTTTCTCTGCCCTTTCACTGCTGCCAGCCAGCTGGCCTTTAGTGACCTCCTACAACATCAGTTGGAAAACTTTAATAATAATAGTTAGGGGAAAAAAAAGTGCTGCTCGTTTAACTAGAGGACATTCACTCGCTTTTCTTTTCCAGGGAAAGAGGATTTAAACAAACTTTCCATAACATTTGTTGGACGTGTATTTCATAGTAACCACCATGAAGTTCACCGCATTTAAGGAGACGATGAAGCCGAGATGAAAAGATATAAATTCATGAAGGCTCAGCTTCACAGCTGGTGTATAATCCTTTCTGTTGTCACTGGTGCCCTGGCCCCGGTACCCAGCAGAACAAAGGGAGCTGAATTGGAAATGGTGGGAGCTGGGGAGCCTTTCGCTGGCAGCACATCTCATGGCCATAGGCCTTGTCAGGGCGCAGTGTGATACCCTTTATTCTGGGTGACAGATGCGAGGTGGGTTCTGCGAGGGGGAAGTCATTACTAGCGTGAGGGCAGTGTCAGATCAAAAGTAACCAGCGATCAAACAAGGTAAAGGGCTGTGGAAAACAGGCTTTCTGTCTGGCCTCAGCACCTGCCGGATCACTGAGGGGAATAGTCCTTGTGTGTCAGGTTGCGTTGATTCCCTTTGATGTGAGGTGAATGACTGAGGATGGAAACTGAAGTGGAGAGGGAAGAGTTTTATTTCCTGTTTCTTCAGGGCAATTAAAGGTGCTTTGCTGTGTAATGCTGACATGGACTTCACAGCCGAAAAATCTTTGAAAGACCCTTGTTTGAAGCAAAATGTGGGTTTTCTGTTTCCATCTCTGTGTCTCACTGATGAATTTTTCAATGGTGTTGTGTTTCGATGACTGAAGAAAAAACCGACATCAGTATTTTATTATAGTTTCTTGAAGAAAATAAGAAATTGTTATAATTCTGTTATTTTTTCTCTAGGCTCTTTAATGAATTAATAGCATGTGGATTTGCTCAGAAATGCAGGATTTAGATTGTTGTTGTTGTTAATGTGCTCATTAAGGCATGTCTTGGGCTTCGTTTCTGTATTCCACTGTAAATTTCATAAATTTATCAAAATTCCTTTAAACATGAGTGGAGATGTAGAAGTGTATACAAGTACATAATTTTTTGTGTGTGTGAAAATTTTTACTATAATTCAGAATATAAGGTCTAGCTAGCTAGAAAGTAACTATAAGTTATTATGTATTAACATTTCAAGTGTGATGATAATATGCTGTACTTGGTGTTCCACAAATAGCATTCCACTTGTGAAATATTTATCTATATATATATACATACCTGCAAAACTCTAGTGATTTTATAGCTTTGTTTTTTTGTGGTGTTTCATGACATAATTCTGTAAATTATTGTATTTTATTAAACAAACTTACTGGAACTTAAGCTAACTTCCTCGTTTCTGCATCCTTTTTATTCTGTTAAACGATATTTTGCAAGAGATTTTCTTATGGATGGCTGTCTTCATACAGCAAAAGTAACAACAAAAAAAGTTTATTTCATTAGGAGGCGTAATGGTCACATTGCAATTCTAAATTTTGGTTTCCACTCGCAAAATAAGAAGCATCCATATACATCTTGTAGAGTGTTTCTTATTGAAAATACATCTTAATCAAATCAACTGCTGGAAATTGTTCTCTAATTAACAATTACATAATCCATTTTGCTGATAACTATAACCTAAATCTTCACCAACTCTATTTTCTTTTTTTTTTGTCTCCTAATGAGTATGTGTTGTAGTGTTCTTTGTTACATCTGGAATTGTGACTGTTTGTATATTGCGAAATATTTCAGGGAGTAAAACGGCCCATTATCATCTCCCTTGATAGCTTGGAATGAAAACAAAATGAAACTTGCTTAAAAAAACTCCAGCAGTTTTATTATCAGTTGGAAAAGCTTTCCATAGTTCGGTGTTGACTAAGCAAAATTGAAATGTCTGTGCAGCTCTGTAAGCATTTGAATCATAGTGCCGAATTAACAGAAACAATATTTGCGCTGTTGCCGTATCTAAAAAAATACTGGTGTTCTGAGATTGTTCTGTACACTTGTGGCAGGCCTTTTGTTCTTGATTGTGTAATAGTTCAGCTTTCATGCAGCTCTTTAAGTTTTATATTAATGGACCTCAGTGTCCATTTCAAGTGACCATGCAGTTTAAAGTCAAAATAATTTTCACACATACAGTAATTGTAATCAATGACTAGTATTCATATATCTTTCTACAGAAAAATAACTACAAATCCACCAAAAAAGAAAATTCAAAATGCATTTTTCTATTCAAAGAGGAAGTTGCATATAGTTTTCATCCTGTTGTAATCTAGATAAATGGGAAAGAATTTGCTATGCATGTGTGACTTCTTTACTTTATTATTTCTGTTATTGTTATTGTCAAATAAAGTGGCACCCACAATCTTAAAGTTCCTGTGAGCAGTAAAGTGTAATACAACTTTGGTGGTGCCATCTGAGTCCTCATAGCAATCACTTTGGCATAAAAGTTTAGAAGTACTGTATTATATTTTGTCTGTAGTTTTTGTTCCCTTAACAGATTTGTTATTTCACATCTAGTGAACACACACACAATAAACATGACACATTCAGGTGTTACGTTTGTTTTCTGGAAGTTTATGTTCCTATTGGCAAAAAATAAAACCCTAGCCAAAACAAAAATGACTTCCTAAATTTGTTTTGCATTCTGTCAGGATTTGGAACCAATGGGGAAAGAAAACCCACACTTTTGTAAACCACTTCTGAAATGGGCTTTTTTTTTTTCTAATTTTCTTTTTTTTCATCTATATAGACCCTAGTAGAGCTACTTAATGTGATATACTCATTTTGTAGGTCTAGCTTTAGGCTCAAATTAAAAACCAAAAACGAAAAGACCAGACAGCAGAAGTTGCCCAGATTGTATAAATAACTCAGTCTTCTGTATTAGGCTAATTTTGTTTGTCTTGAGTAACTTCTCATAAAGCACAGCATGATTTTAGAGGTATCTTTCATGTGTCTAGGAATCAAGGTCTTTTTCATATTATTAGACTATTTATTCTGAATTGTTGTTCCACCTCCCTCCACCAGTGAGTTTTGGTTTTCTTAGTTTTCAAATAAAAGGTCTTCCTTGTGAGAAGTCTGCATTTTAAAAGTAATGTGAGCTGGTGCATCTGCTTTTTAATCCACAGTATTTTACGTTTTGTTCGTCCATGCTTATCCAACTTG
Source organism: Limosa lapponica baueri (assembly GCA_002844005.1). NCBI lineage: Eukaryota > Metazoa > Chordata > Aves > Charadriiformes > Scolopacidae > Limosa > Limosa lapponica. The sequence goes on from KZ506136.1 coordinate 48,697, forward strand.
TCTAAAACCATAATGACTTGTGATGATAAATGCATGATTAATTGCAGGGAATATGGAACTTTACAGGCTTTATGTTCTTCTTTTGTATACTGCCTCCCTCTACATTTGTTTCAAATTTAGATGCCTTCCTCCTTTTTTCAGAGCGTTTCTACTTTGTTTAGAAGGGTAAAATTGAAGCTTTCTTCCATGTTTACTTTTGAAACTTCTTTTTTTTTTTTAATTCCTGAAACAAGGGCTCCTTATTTTTCAGTTGCTGTAATTAGAGAGGAAAATGTCACATTAAAAGTGTTTTAGTTAATACAGGTAAAGATCTTTGAACTTGGGAGAATAGGAAATCGAAGGGGAAAATGGATTTAGAACACAATAAAAATACTTCTAGATACCTAATGTATTAGAGAAGTCACTACAAGACAGATAACTTGAATATTGAAGTATGTAGTAACTTAAAGGTGGAAATGAACTGTATTCTTAAGTTTGCAATTCTGAATCACACTGAGTGATCTAATGGTAATAATCCTACCTATACATTCAAGATTTTTTGAAGGCAGTGTTTGGCTCTTAATCTGGTATAAGCCTTGTTTATACCACTTACTGTGTAAGAGGGCATTGCTGTGATATAGGAATAATAGCAACTAATAGAAGCAAAATGGTCATTCTGCTCTACGCTAGTTGGCTACATAGCACAAAACTTGCCATAATGGCATTTGAATATTACGTGTGGTCTTAATCTGGCATTGGTATGTATGGAATCATCCATCAGTAATATAACCATAATTTATTTTACTTCCTAAATTAATTCAGAAATAGTTTGCATATTGACAGATGTTTAATTCTGTAGTCTTTTGAAACTGGTATGAAGTGCTTTCCCTGTAGGAGTTTTTAACTCTTTTGAGATATCTGATAAATGTATCACAGTTTGAGAAAGTAAATGAAGGTATTAATTTGGACTGATTCATTACTTTGGATGTCTTGAGAAATGTTCTGCTGTGCCCACTGGATTTGCCTTTAAGAATTGTTTTTCATAAGACTTCTCAGTATGTGTAAGATTATAATCGTGCTTCCAATTCCAGTATTTTCCTTTTAGCGAGAAGTAGAGCATATTTTGTGCCGGCTATTGCTGAGTCAATGCTGAAGGTACAACTCTGTGTGTGTGTGTGTGCTTTAAGTACTTCAATAAGCATTCTGTAATAGTCACACAATTCATTTCATGAAACAAGATAAATTTGTGTCACAGGACACTGTGACATCCTGTTTGTTTGTTAAAGCTCAAGTCCAGAATAGTGGTTCAAGTCCAGATAATGGTTCATCTTATGTTTTGGAGTAAAATTATTTTGGAGGAAATTATTCAACAAAGCCTCCAAGTGAAAACCTGTGTAGTATCCTACTGATTTCAGTGTTTTGTTGGTTGGGGCTTTCTGGTGTGAGTTTTTTTTTTTTTTTGGTTTTGTTTTGATTTTGCTTTGTTTCATTTTGGTTTGTTTTTTTTTCCTCCTTAAAGCAACTACACTAACATAGTGTGCTTTCTTCATTGTTGCTGTAATGCATTTACACAAGGTACAGTCTTGTAACAGAGGACAGAGCTCGTTGTTAAGTACTCCAAATGACTAAAAAACACCCATGAAATTTTAAATGTGGCAAAAATAACATTGCAGTTTGGCACATCAGAAATACTGCAGATAATCAAATTAAGATCCATTTGATCTGCAAACATATTTTTTCGATGTGTCAGCTAGTTATGTACTAACTAATATTAGGATACCTCTGTTTCACATACGTTGTATAGCATGTGTGTAACTGATGAAATAGTGTGTGTTACTGAGATAAGCGTATCAGTAAATTTCCCTTGATGACAGCATTAGTAATGTGTGGCCTATACAAATTTTTAAGGATTCAGTTAAAATGATTGTTCTAGCATAATTTCAGTACATTAAAAAAGGCTATTAAACTTATTATTTTGTTAACAATGAGTACACTAGTGATAGTCCTTCCAGCAACAGGAACATATTTGCAATTAGTAAAAAAAAAGGCTGCAAACTGACCTTAGAAACTATACTGGAACTGGAGCGTATCCTAAAAATCCTGCTTGAGCATTCTGTACTTCAGTGAATAAAATGACTTTGAAATCCTGAAAAAGATTATTAGTATCTTTTGGACATTTTTGAATACTCTTTCATAGTTGGTGATGTATCAGTTTACAAGAAGATGTCACTTAGGCAGCAAGATAAGACCCTTGAGCGTACCAAAGTGTTGGCTAGCCCTTCAGTTTCTTATCTGTTCGCGAGAGCGCAAGGAATAAACAGGAGGGAGGGGTGGGGAAAAAGGAAAGCTTGGACAGTTTCCAAGGCCCCGGTGTATGTGTATGAGAAGTTATAATTACAGGCTGCGAGGCTGACTTTTATTGGGCAGGCTTTTCTGGTGGGCTTAAAGCCCCCCTCCATCCCTTCCCAGGTGGTAGCTGGCTTTTCATAGCCAGAACTGCTTGACGTTCTCAGACATGGCTAAATGGGACCTTCGCCCCGAGGTTCACGTGCTGCCAGCTGAAAGAAAGTAACAAATGAGAGCAGATGACAAAACAGAAGTGCATAGTGAGAGAGGGGAAAGAAGAAAAGCAAAAACAAAAGGTAGGAATAAGAAAGAAAGGGGAAATCGTAGGGGAGGAAGGGACAGTGATGAAATGAAATGGTGGTAAATAATGAGCTCTAGGAAGTTGTATTTGTATGGCAGGCACTCTTTTTCTTGCAACAAGAAATGCAGTAGATTTTGCATTTAATATTTCGATGATCTTTGTTGTACAGTGATAGTGTACTTTGTAACGATAAAACAGTTATCAGGATGGTGAAATTTGAGAGGTATTTAATGGTATTTCTTGTCAAGGCCATGTGGTCGTTGACCCTCTTGTAATAATTTTGTAGGGTAGCTTGTTATGTTCATTTTTGAAAGAAGTTTCTTCAAATATTTGTTTTGGTCTTCTTTCTTATTTTTATAAGCTATATTTTTGAAGTGGCAAAATCCTTTACAATTTCAAGATCCCCTTAACTTGCAAAGCAGGTATTAGTGAACATCAGAAAAAATGATTGATAAAAAGATAAGAAGGAAATTGAAATTAAAAAGAAGAGCATTAGGTCTGAAAATGAAAGAATTTCTGCACTTGACATGCTAACACGAGTTCTAAACGACTTGTTTTTACATTATATTTAAGTCTTTGTTTACTGTTCTGAAGGGAAAGGATGCCTCTTTTTATAGATCAGATCGTTTTTCACTCAACAAAAAACTTCATTGTGGTTCTTTGCTGCTTCTTTTTGGTCTGCCTGAACTATGTAGTATATAAAGTTCTACTGCTAATAAATCAAGTCAGAAATTTGCCACATTTTGAGTATTGATTGCATCCAATTAACTTTGATTCTTAAGATGAATAACACGCTATTATTTAGCTTAAATATTAACTATTATAAACATCTCATAGGATTTTCTTTATTATTTTTTTTAATGCAAAAAAAAGAAGCATTTTAAGTCTCAGATGGTGTCTGAGCATGGTAAATACCGGGTCATGTGTGTGCAGTCTGTGTTTGCTATTTTGAATATGGTGTTTGTCCCTTATATTTAAGACTGTCTTTTAATATTTGTTGCAACTTGAACTGGATTTATTGCATGCAACTATGATAAATGTGGAAGAGTTTAAAATAATATACAAGTTTTTTTGTAAATTCCTAAAACATAAGAGGCAGTAGGTACTAAATAAATGAAAAATTGCTGTGTATAATGACTCATTTATTTGCAGTTTTAACTTTAAACCTGATGAATACAGTCTATGCATACTTTGGCAGCAATGAGACCTTCCATTAGCATCTGAATTTGTAATCTTCAATACAAATCTTTGATGGCTTAAAAAAATAAGTGGTATGGATTGTTTTCATCCACTATCCTTTTTTCTACATCAATTTAGATGACCAGTCATCTGCTGGTTAGTCTTGCACTGCTAGAACACAAATAAGGAAGTTTTTACAGATTGATTGAGAAGGGCAAAACACCAAGCTGTAACGTGAAGACAGTTGGGAAAGTGGAAATCGATCATTTTAATTTTAATTTGAGCATGAGTTAAGTAATGTGAGGGATGGAACAATCTTTTTGCAACTACTACTCCTCCAAAAAGAAAAAGTAGTTGTGGATGAGGAGATGTGTGTGATCTGCCAGATGAATTTTGAAAAGATGATTTGCTCATCAGATTCTGTGAAATCTAATACTACTTCTTCCTCATCCATCTATTCTGTTTTTACTCTTGAAAAATTGTAATAAACTTCACAGCAAAGTGTAATGATAGAATGCTAGTCATACCGAACTCAGGTTATTTCCAGGGTGCCGATTTCTTCTGCCTCATGTATGACTAGCTCACTGCCTCATTAATATATTTAATTACTATTACAAATTTATACCAGTCATTTTTGTACTATCAGACAACCTTTTGCAGAATTTCACGGTAAAGTATGACCAAAGCACGTTGTTTGTTTCTCATCTACGATGTAGCAGGAGGTTGGAGTAGGGTCTTAGATCTTGTTCCATTTACTGTACGTTCATTTTCATATTACTGGCTTACCATTATGTTTAATATTTTCAGGACATATGACTAAAGTCTTTATTTAAAATGAAGAAAATAGAAGAAAACATTTGATATGGTAGTCATGTCTCCCCTTCTGCTGCCATTTTGTGAGAGGCCGTGCTTTTTCTTGAATATGTTAGTAAGGTCTCGCTTGGCATATTGTTCAGTCATGATGATTTGATCTGTATCCCCAGAATTTTACTTTCATTATTATTCTATAATTTCAATATTAAACATGAATTTAATAGAAGTGTATAATCAGCTATATTAGTTGTTGGGATTTTTTTCTTGTATGTTTACCTGGGACTTACATTAGCCCCGTTTATGCATTTCATGGCTTTTTGTTATTCGGTAACTGTGTTCTACAGTTAAATAATTATGGATGTATCGAACATGGACCAGGCTGTTCTTTTGTAGTTCTCGTAAGACTAATGAACACAACTAACTAAATTCAAGGAAGAAATATTTGTTTTATTATTTTCACACCACAAATATCTACAAAGTAAAGAACAAGTAAATTAAATCCTTCGAAAAGGACATATGTAACTACCTTTATTACGTTTACTAGTTCAGAAACAGTAGTTTGAAGCTGAATGCAAAAATATGATAACCGAATAGCAAAACAACAATGGATAGAAATGTCCTGTGTCTACTTTTCCAGTGGGGTTTCTGTAGTTTGAATTTCTTTTTGAGACTGTATTTAACCATTTGAAGAATTAATATTTTAATTAAACCTCTGTAAGTACAGCCTTTTAGGTTCAACCTTTTATTAAGGAAATAGAGTTCATAGTTCTTAATTTTCAGCTTTAACTAGAAAATGCTTTTTATTTATCATTCAAGAAAATACTATTCTAAAGACTTGTTACTTTGAGGTTTGGGTTTTTTTTGTGCAGGGACTCTAAAGGCTATGGTAAACTTATCAAGGTATTTGTTTTTAAAATTTAACTAAAACATTTTAATTGTGAAATAACTTATTTGAATGTACTCTTACTTATCAATATGAAATATGGTCTAGATAGTGTTCAATTTTTCCTCTTTTAAAATTTTTAAATTTTTATTTATTTATTTTAATGAGGACATTAATGCTATTGTGTTTACACAATTTGAAGGTTATGCCAGTGTTATCTGGCAACGTGGTTATGTGGCAACAATAAAGAATTTCTTTCTGTTTTTAACTGGAATGTTGGAGAAGTTAATGAAAGGCTGTATTTTCCTCAGTGTGCTTATTACTGCATTTTGTGAAGTGAGTAAGATGAAAATTGCAACGTCATAATCCATGTGCTTTTAATGCCAGTGAGCATTGACTGGTATTCTAAATATTGGTATGTGTAACAGCATCTATTCAGCAGCATGTTGTTCTGCTTTTCAGTTCATAGGAAAAAATCACCAAAATCATACCAGAGTGCTATTACAGTAACTGTCTTAAAACAAATGTAATATTTGTAAAATAATACTGCAATTAACAATCTGTGTATAATACTTGCAGTAAAATCTAGGAAAAAAAGATTGTAAAAATACTCATTTACTTCAAAATATTTTATATGTGTGCATTTAAGTCCTGAATTTAAGAATCTTCTGACAAGAGGTGACATGATTGTGCCAGTGGTATTGCATAACAGCAAATTGTTCTGTCTTTATACAATTAAATGTATAATTAAATGTATAAGTTAATGTAAATCTGTTTATACAGAAACTATTTAGCATTTTCAGACATAGATTAAGTTAATTTTTAAGTGTTCTGCAATGTTTTTTAAAGACAGGAAAAAACCCTCTGCGGGGAAAATTGAGTGCATTATTGAATTCCCATCAACTGTATGTTCAATATCTAGGCATGCACATGGGGGGGGAAGGGTCTGTGTATACCCTAATTTTAAGCTTTGTGCATGTGGCAAATTCTGAGAAATAGAAAGTGAATTTGACATTTGTTTTCTAATAAATTATTGTATAGAAATCGTTTGGGGATAAGTACAAGTCGTATGTTCATTTGTGCATACAATTCAATAACTAAAAACAAGGCTGTTACAGGCCTTTGTATCTCCTTCTGAATTGAAGACATGGTATACAGTACCCTTTCTCAGCTAGCTATCTCTTAAGCACTGTAGATTGCATGTGTAACAAAGAAATTTTTTTAAATTAATGGAAATAGTACCTTTTAAATAAAAAAAAAATCTTTGAATAAAAAATTGCAGCTAATTAATCAGTTTGTAGTATTATTCAGTTATCATTAAAGAATATTTTTCTTTTAAAATTACTCCAAATGTTCTCCAAATGAACAGTAACAGAAGATAAAAATAATAATAATACAAGCTTAATAAATTTCATTTTATTCCTGAGATTTGTATGTGGTTAGCCATTTTGTAGTCGTTCATCAGAATTGCAATTTAATACATAGTAAATGCAATCCATTAAAAAAGTAATAGTTCTAATTATTATCAACAGTGCTGTGGCTCTGTAGAATAGTCACTGCTGTACTTTGAAATCACAGAGGTACTTTCTTACCTACCATTTTTATATGCTGTTGTCACACAGTTTGCTTGTTAATAGTGCCTACTCTGTAATATATCAATTTAAATAGTAGTATTTATGAAATATTAAAAATAATTGTATGCTGTATCAGGTACCAATAGAAAGAATATCAGACTATTTTCTGTCTCATAAGTTGCAGAAATAATCTTGAGGGGCATTATACTAACAGTTTTAGGTTTGATGCTTGATAGCTTTGTATTAAAAATCAGCTGTTTATGCTAAAGTATCTAATGTAAAATTGTTATAGCTGTAAACATTTTGTGTGGTTATTAGTTAGCAGTATAAGTGCTGTGAAGATTGGTTAAGGTGTGTTAATGAGGGAAACGGTAGCATGATACTTTGGGTGGTTTCGTGTATTTTGATATCATTAACAACAAAAGACTGTTATTTACACCATTTCTTTTTCCTGTAGGTGTAATAGGCAATTGTTTTGTTCCTGTGATAATGTAGACTATCTTCTTGCAGCTGTGACTGTTAGAGTAGCTTTATTTGCATAGCTTTTTTTTAGGTCTTCCTTTCTCTTTTGTGCTCTAGTGTAGTATCGCACATTAGGTTTACTATTTCAAGAAAGCTATTTAAAATATATGTTTACTTTTGTTTAGGCAAAAGTGACTCAGTGTAGCTGAAAAGAACTATTTAATACTACAGGTCAGGCTGTACAATATAAAATGCATCCTTATATGATTATTTCATGGTAGGTTTTTTTGTATAGCGGGTGTTTTGTTCGAGCGAGTCCATTTTTTTTTTTTTTACCTGTTCTTGACTAGTGTTACACTGTATGATCTATGTAATGCTGAAAGGGAGTAGCTCCATTTGCTCTATTTATAGCTCAAATAAAACAAAACAGATTGCCACCTTACTATTCACCATTTTTATCTCAGTATATGGATAATAATAAATCTGGAGAAAAAGGAAAAAAAGGTACATAAAAGTAAGCACCTCATCACAAGAAAAGGGCTCCTTTTTAAAGAGGGTCTAATCAAATGACACTGATGAAAAGAAGTCTTTGAATCTTTATTATCTGATGTAGATGGCTGAGCTCTCGATTTTTGTACTTATGAATCACATTTTTCAATGCAGTTTGTCAAACTAGAATGTGATTAATCTATCTGTCATTCTGAATTGATATTGGGGAACCTTGTCAGAGTGTACATAATGATGTATGACTTTGTCAGCTTTTGATAGTAATATTATATTTACAACTAACAAAATTTAAACATGCATCATTTTGACCTTGAAATGAGCTTATTCTGTACTCTTGACTTGTGAAATGTGGCTCTTGATAAAAAGAAAACCAGCACTTTGCTGGAAAAATGTATCTCATTTTAGCTTTTTGCACTCATTAATTAGGAATGCTTGTTGTTGCATACCAACTCATGCTAACAGTTTGAAATTTGATTATAATTAATTTTATTCTGGCTTTCCTTGCTGCTTTTGTGCACGTATTACTTGAAAGACATAAAAATATTTTAAAATAGCATTCATATTTTCAAGTATTACCTATCAAAATATTATTTTACAATTTTATCAGGGAGCCCTGTGCCTAAGACAAGTTTAGGACTGAAAAGAAGTGGGGAAATATATAGGCAATATATATATATATTTGACTTGGAAGTCAAAGTGGTTTTCTTCACTGCCAGCAGGAGCTGACTAAAAGCTTGCAGAATGTCAAGACAGAGGAAATGTTTGTTCTTTCCCTGTGAAAGCTTTTCTAGATACCGTAACACTGGAGTTTTCCAAATAGGACAAGCTTTCCTTGTCTTTTTGGGTAAATCACCGAACTCCTTTGTGCATCGATTTTTCCCCATTGACACAACATTGCTAATGAGAGCTACCTCGTGAACTGTTTGAAGAAGAGTTAGTGTTTTCAGTCTGCTTCAGTGTTGAGACTTAAGCCTCATGGAAGGTATTATGTGAATTGTTCAAGTTTGACAATTGAAAATATATTAATTTAGCTGGGAGTCAGAATAGCTGTTAAACTATAAGCTAAAATATTTGGCAGTGTTTAAAACTAAGGAAATAAAATCTACTCATTCAAGTCCTAGAATTGCCTGTCATAAAATCATATAGATTGGAATGGACTTCCAGAAGTTATCTAGTCCAGCCTTCTGGACAAAGCTAGAGCAAGTTCTTCAGGTCTTGTCCAGGTGACTTTTGAATATCTGCAAGGATGGAGATTCCACAGGTCTTCTGGGCAACCTGTTCCAGTGTCTGACCACCTTCCTGCTGTTGAACTATTTCTAGCACAGCCTGTTACTCATTCCAGTGAGGCAGATACTTGGAATGTCCATTCATCTGCTGTGTAGTAATATTTTATTTTATTTTACTGGTGGAGATGAAATAATTACAGTCAGACTGTAGTGCTTGATAAATTCAGTCATTTCTCCAAAAATAGGGAATAATTTTGAAAACAAAAACCATGGATTTTATTTCTTCCAGACTTCGTGTGTAAATGGACAGGAGCTCTACATATCAGTGATTAAATAGTTATTAGCAAGAATGGAAACAGGACTAAAATTTTTATATTTTTTCAAATATTAACTTTTATTTATATATAAAATAAGTATACTGAGAACTATTTTAATAAAGGAGCACGAAAGATGATGTCATGGTAAATAGAATGGGAAAAAAGTAGTTGCAATTTGCAAGAATGTGATTGTCAGTTCATGTACTATGCTGTATTGTCGTGGAATTGTGTCTGAATAGTTCTTCTGGCAGTTTTGGGGAGGGGTGTTTGCAGTAAAGACAAATCAATGAGAAATTTCTTGTGCATTTTTAATGAGCAAAGGATATTGACCTTTTCAATGGATCATGAAGATACAAAAATGCAAACATTTTAGAGAAATTTCAGTGATACTGCCCTATTTGGAAGACTTCGTTTGCTAACGAAATATGGTTGTAAAGAGCATGAAACAACTGAAGAGATGAGGAACTGAAAGTTCTTCAATCAAGTCTGGTAGCGACCATAGGGATTTTTTTAGTAAATGAATCCTTTTCTAGGACAGTAGCTGCTTTCCTAACCATTAATTCGTTGGATTATATTGCTAATTTGCTGTATGATTTTAGAGTGGGAAGAGTGACATTTCTGACAAGGGAGAAAGTTAAAGCTGTATTGGTGCTATCTCTGTATATCTGCAGGTGCCAGAAAAGAAAGAATAGCCTTTTGGGTAGAAATTACTGTTTTAGAATACAAACAACAAAAAAACCCACAAAACTTGAAAGTACTTAAGTAGCAAGCACAATTTGCAGACAAAGTGAGAAATATTATCCTGTACAGTAAGAAAGCCTTCTAGGAAAGTCTTTGGAAATCTTTGAGGAAATGTGGGCAGCAGAAATTGATCTATATACAAATAATACTTTTCATGAAGGTAACAATACTATTGGATGAATCCCCCTTCCCCTCCATATTATTTTACTGAATTAACTACTGCATTCTTTGACATTTGTAATATGAAATACAGGAAAGACTGGAGGTAACATAAACAAACCAGACGAACATTAGAAGGAATGTAGGCTGGGGAATTTATTGTTGTATTTGTGGTTGACAAGCTGCTTTGTAAGGACATTGATCTGAAAAGAAATTGTAGGGGACTCATATGCTCTTAAATATATAATATTTTTTAATATAAAAATAGGGTCTTCAATTATAGCTTGCTGGAACTGAGAATTAGAATGTGTTTAATTATTTCATTGCATTTCTACGTATCTGACAAAGGAAAAATGAAAGGAAAATTATGTGAGTAGGTGCTTCTGCTACAGTTAAAGTTGTTAAGCTCAGCTTTCTGGATGGAGAGTGTTTTTAATTATAAAATTGTAACGGGAGACAATTTTTTTTGGTGTGCTGGTGGGATAGATATAGGAATTCTTAATCTCTTCTGTAATGATTGATATTCTGATCTTAAAGGAAAACTGTTACACTGTTCATTACTCTTTTATTTTGTATATAGGTAAAGCTGTCATTTTGTGAGTAACCCTTAGTAGCTTTGGTCAAGTAAGATTTATTTGATGTCGTTTGCCCAATGCGCTTTGACAGGTGGTTCTAAAAGAAATTTTTTTTTCAGGTTTAGGTTATTCTGATTAGGCCAAGGCATATAAAGTGTGTCTATTTAGATATGCTGCCGTTCTGTAGAAGTGTTTTATGTAATAAAAATGTAATGAAAAACCTCTTCAGGACTTAAAAAAATTTAAGATCTTCCTTCCAGGAACTGCAGTCCAATAATATTGAAAATCCTCTTTTTAATGCATTTGATTTTTTAGAAAAGGACAGTATCTCGTCTTTAGCTTATTGGCCAGAATGCTTTGAATGATAATACCTAGCTCTTATATAATTCTCTGCATTTCTGAAGTAGTCTATAAATGTGGAGTAGTTAATCCTCTTGAAGTGGATCAATAATAAACAATGAAAAGCTCATGAAACCCATACTTTTTCTGATACCTCACATCCTCAGGCCCGTGGAAATTAAAGCTTCTTTTGCCTACTCATAGAATGTTTTTCTAATCATATTTTGATGGCGAGTGTCTGTAATTAATGCAATCTTTTTCAGAATATTATAAATAGATCTATATTCTAAGAGTTCATTTAGCTCCACTTAAGTCTTTTACAACTAGAGGATTGCATATGTACTTCCTATTCTTGTAACCATAGAACTAACTGTAACTATAACAGAATAATGGCAGGGTCTTGAATAGTGCCTACTAAAACCTTGGTTCAGATGAAAATCATGTAACAGATTTTCTAATTTTAAGTGTTCTGTGAGAAGACGACTAATACATGGAGATCTGTTACTGCTCTAGTGCTGAATTTCTGGTTGTCTTTAAGCCATGGTTCCTAAGCAAGAGTGAAGGGTGCTGTTTTATGGTTCATATGGTTATCTGCCACTAATGTGCTGTGGCTTTTATGGAAACTACCAAATAACGTAGCTAGCATCAGACGCATGCCTGCTCTCTTGAACTTTGGAGAGCTGGTGCAGCGTGGTATGTAGCTGAGTCAGGATCAAGGGAGTAGAACACCGTGTTATCTTTTTGTTCTGTCTTTGGAAATTCTCTTTGTAGTCTACAGTATATTTGAGGAGGTAAACCCAGGTTTTCAGTTGGATACTCATAGATGGAGAACCACTATCAATAATATTGGTATTAAATACTTACAAAAAGAAATGCACAATCAGTATATCTTCTGCACTAGTTAGGAATATTAGACTGGTAATATAATTCAATAGCTTCTTCCTGCAATGAAAGATGCAGTTGTTACTTTGATCATGTCACTTCTGAATCATTCTGCTATTGTGTAATTTTTTTTCCAAATTACCTTAGCTCATCTGGAAATTTAACATCATATGGTGTTTCATGTTCTAAAAGTTTCATGTTCCAGCCTTTGTCCAACTTATGTCAACATTGAATTAATTTCTTTTTTTAGTTAAAAAGTGTTACTCTGTCATTATACCAAATGAATGAAGGAATAGTAGGGAATTTTTTTTTTAATCCTGAATTCAATTCCGGTGGCTTCTTGTAGTTATTTCACTATGTAAGTGTTTGCATTCTGGATTTTCTCCTGAACTATATTTTAGAATATTTTGTGTAGTGTAACTGCCTGGGTTACTTGCTGCTGCCCCTTGTTCCCCACCTCACCATCCCACCTTCCCAACCTTGAGTGCAGTGTGCTGTAGAAACCAGGGAATAAAGTTGTCTGTCACAGGAGGGAAGAAGTGGAGATGGAGTGTTATACCTGACTAAGTAGAACATGTTTGGCGCTTTTTCGTAACCTTCCCAAGGCATTTTAAAAGCGTATTCAAGAACACCAAAATTAGGAAGCACATTTAGAGGATGTAGTTGTTTAGAAAGCAATAGAAAAACAAGGCAAAGAAGTTTGAGGTAATGAGTAAACGGTACAATTTATATTAATTTGAAATTTTATCTGCTTAGGTTGCTTCTGTGAAGCTACTGAAAATCTTCATGTTTAGTTTTAGAAAACTGTAACTTGGTGTTCTTTCTTTGAGAGCAGCTTTCTTAATTCGAGGCTTTCAGTGGTGTTCTATCAACCTGCGTGTCTTTAGCAGCAGTTGTATTGTCATTCTGAGTAAGATTTGGGGGATGAAGGAGAAATGAAGGTACTATATTAAATGTAACATTCACAGTGGAAAGTGAAGAAATGTTTTGGAAACCATTTTTATTGAGGTTTCTAAATATTTTCTGTGTCAGTATATTTTTTTGTTGTTGTTTTGGTTAAAATAAAACTAAGTTAAGTAAATTCTTTCTATATTGAAAATAATTGACTGTATCATGTTTTGCTTCTGCTATGCAGCAAAAGTTGCCATGGTAAAATGTGCACATGTTTTTAATTAAACATATCACATGTAACAAGGCAGTATCTAAAGCGAAGATTAAAGAAAGTGTTTCACTTGCCAGTCTAGCGCAGTATAAGCATGAGGCAGCTATGAAAAATGTTGGAAGTGGAAAAATTACTATTGTAAACTCTTAGAAAACAATTTCATTAACAAACTGTGTTTTTCAAACTGTCATGTGCATTTAGCTTGTTTAGCTGTGTTTCAAAAACGACAATGTATTCATTTATAATATTAAAGGTGAAAATTTTGACTATCTATCAGTGATTATTTGGCAACATGAATGAGCATCTCTGAAGAATCCTTTTATGTTTCACTTTACCATACTCTTAGAAAGATCAGAAAGGTGTAGCTAGGAAGACGTTTGAGATAATGTAGGGAAAATTAGGCACCTGTTAAACCATGCTGTTGTTCTTGTATGAAGTGAGAGTGTTAGGCGATGCTAGTTATTTCACTGCTCTGCAATATACTTCCTCTATGTGAAGCTGACAAATAACACGGTAGGATTCTTTACAGAGTTACAGCAATGCTTAAAATGACTGCATGCTTTGTCTGTGTAATGTGTTTATAGTTGAATTGTATCTTTAGTGGCAAAGTTGACTGGTCAAAAATTAGGAAAACCTGATTTAAGGTTGTGTGTGTAACCTTCCTTAGCCTTCTTGACTTGCGTACTATGATATAGTTTTTAATTTAAAATATCATATCTTCCATTTTTTACTTCAGAACTTCATTTTATTCAAACATAAAATGGATATTGCTTATATTAGTGGCAGTTTAGCCAGTATTTTCTTTTCACTTATTTTTCCAAATTGTGGCCACTGGTCATGTATTACTGTTTGCTCCCCAATTCACGTGCTGTTCTGAAGGCAGAACTTTTAATCTCCTGTTCACTCACAGATGTAAGTGCCTCACAAACTTTAACCAACTAATTAAAAAAAAATTGCTGTAGAACTAAGGAGAAAGCAGGGAGATGGTTAAGTCTAAAGGATCCAGCAGTCAGGGTGACCAGGGTGGGAACAACCACGACAAGAAAGTTTCAGCTTCACTTCTGTAACAGTTTGGAGAAGAGAGTAGGAAAAATCTGCTGCTGAATGATAGGGGTGAAGTTTTTTAAACAGAGAATTTTCCAACTTATTTTGTCCTATTGAGTGTTCTTTTTTGTGATTTTAATAATTTAATACTATAAAGGGAGAATAATGATAAGCAGACAAAGCTAAACATGTCCCAGTGTAGGAATAATTTCAGGATAATCTATCTTTCAGATAATCTTCAATAGAATTAGGAAACTTTACCATTGTAAAAGCTTCAAGAGTCAATATTTCTGTATTGCTAATATGCTATATGCTGGGATTTGGTGGTTCATAAACAGGTCTAGGAAGGAATCAAGGGTTTCATTAAGTTTTTTCTTCATATTCGTGCCAGTACCATTTTGCAAGATAAAATGCTTCATGAAGAGGTGATAGTTGCTGTTGTAATGGAAATGTTTTATTTCTGTGTCACTTCAGGGGAAAGGGTTTAAATTTCGTTGACTGAATGTTACAAGACACTTTAAAATAGTAGTACAATCTAACTTATTGCTGGAATAACAAATTATCTTGTTCTATGACACAGGTATACGAATTTGGTTTTTTAGGAAAATAATAGGTATTCTAGGACAATTAATTGATTGTCCTTACATTCTTGTATTCACTTAAGATTTTTCTTGCAAATAAACAATAGAATATCTGTAATTCAGATAAATCCTATTTGATGGTAAACTCAAAAGATTTGAAATACTTGTTTTTTTCAGAATCCTTATGAGAAAATTATTTGTTGCATGACTTTCTCTCCCTAAGTTTATTCTTGAAATGAATGAAAATATTTTATAAGAATGAAAAGAAAAGAATGAAAAAAAAATCTTGAGGAAAAAAATCTTACTTTTCTAGAAACAGAAAAATATGTCCCAGAAATGGGGTGCCACTATTGCGGATAGTTATTTTTTTCCTTGAATAAAGTTGCTTTAAACCTTATGTTTTATAAGCACAGCTATGGTAAGAAAGATCTGTTTTCTCTTTCAAAATACTGCAGAGTTAGTGACTTCAGAGAGTGCATAACATGGATGCCTTAATTACAGTTCTTGAGTTGTTCCCCCCAACTGTTTTTCGCAGTGAGGTTCCACATCAGCTTAAATGGATTTGTTGTTTATGGTTACAAAACAATACATTAGATAGAAAATGGCTCTTAACTTCATATGCATAAGAAAGAGAGGATGACATAGTTCAGAACAAATATTCAAATTTTGATAGGAGCTTCCAGAAATGCGGAGTATTTCTTTGACAAGAGGTATAGTTGAAGGTAAGATAATGGTAACTTGATGATTATGTTTGATGATAAGGTAAAAGCGTGTGACAGGTTTACTGAACTACATGATTTGAGTTACCTATGGCAATAGGTATAACATTTAGTATTAGCATGCTCACAAATCTTTACTGTAATGATTCAAAAGTATGTATTTTCCCTATTAGAGCTTCATTTTGCCATAGGCATAACTCTTCAAACTCTCTTGTCATCTGTCAGGGTACGAGCAAACAAATTTTGACACAAATCAGAAAACTGTGACAGTTGAGTGACAAGCTGTCAAAGGTTCCAGATCAATTGTACAGTTTATTGCCTTAAACTCTGCTAAGCAGATGAATACCAGGAAAAACCCTGAAATTAATCATTAGAAATACTACAGAAATTTCAGTGATTTAAGAATAATAGGTGTTGAGGTCCTTAAGTTGTTTCAGGGCTAAAAAGAATGTTGCAGCACCGCTTTTTATAGAATTCATCAATGCTAAATAACACTTCATATCTTAGGAATGTTACTTTGAATATTTTCAGAGATTGTGATAGAAACATGCATTAAATTTTAGGGTCTAAAGGAAAGCATGGAAACTAAAAGGTCAGTAGCCCATTTTCATCGCTAACTCTTACAAATAGGGTTTGTAGTAAGCAGCTCTAATGTTTGGATACACTTAATAGAGAGGGGGAGGTGGGTGGCTGACCCCAGTGGGTTGTTGCTGCAGCCTGCTCTCAGACTTTGGCTGGGATGGCGTTAACTTTCTTCATGGCAGCCAATATGGTGCTGAGCTTTGTGTTTGTGCTGAACAGTCTTGATAACACACCTATGTTCTGGCCTTTGCTGAACAGGTGCTTGCACAGCATCAAGGCTTTATGTCTGACCCCATCCTCCCCAAAAAGTCAGTAGGCTGGGGGTGGGTAAAGAGGTTGGGAGAGGACAGAGGACAGGTGATGAAACTGACCAAAAGGGTTTTTCCATACTGTATGGTGACAAGCTCAGCAATAAAGCTGAAGGTAAGAGGGAGAATGCAGGGACATTTGTAGTTATGGAGTTTGTCCTTCCAAGCAACTGCTACACATGCTGTGGTTGTGCTTTCCAGGAAATTGCTGGACGGTGCCTACCCGTGGGAAATAGTGAAAGAATTCCTCTTTTTGCTTTGCTTCCACATGCACCTCTTGATTTCTCTTATTAAACTTCATTTATCTTGACCCACAAGAGATTTTATTTAAATTCCAATAAAGAATTGAATGATAGATTGTTTATTATGAAATAATTAAAAAGAGAGGCATTTTATTTGCCCAAATACATGCTGACTTCAAATATACACTGAAATTATTAAAGGCAGTTGGGGGTTGCATGTTTTCCTAATCAGTTAATAAGCTTCTCACATTATTAATATCTTTACCTTAATACTTTTTCAGTTTAGGAAAATACTTGACAACAGTGACATCAGCTGTTTGGACACTTTGTTTTGAGGAGATCATAGAATCGTAGAATATTTTGGGTTGGAAGGGACCTTTAAAGGTCATCTGGTCCAACGCCCCTGCAATGAGCAGGGCCACCTCCAACTAGATGAGGATGCTTAGAACCCTGTCCAACCTGAACTTGAATGTTTCCAGGGACGGGGCATCTACCACCTCTCTGGGCAAGCTGTCCTCAGTGTTTCACCACCCTCACTGTAAAAAATTTTTTCCTTATATCTAGTCTGAATCTATGCTCTTTCAGTTTCAGACCATTATCCCTTGTCCTATTGCAACAGACCCTGCTAAAAAGTCCATCTCCATCTTTCTTATAAGCTCACTTTAAGTAGTGGAAGGCAGGAAGAAATGTCATTTAAAAAAGATGTTGTTCCTTAATGATGTTTATTTTTCACATGTGAGAAGTTTGGGTTCAAAATATGAATAGATACAAATTTAGTACGAAACACTGATATGTGTTTTGGGTGCAAAATATTTTGTCTCCCAGAAACAATATAGCACTTGAGAAGAGGCTCTAAATTAAGTTTACTTGAATTCATAAGCTCCTCACAACTCTGTGATGCAATCTTCTGTTCCTAAGAAAATTATATCCTAGTGGACATTTTGGAAGAAAATCCCTGTAAGCCTATCCTGTAAACTCTTTCAGCTGATTTTAAGAACAAGAGGAAGAAATGGTGCCCTCTCTTTCCCTCCCTCTCTTCCCGTCTTTTTTTTTTTTTTTTTTTTTTTTCAAAAGAAAGGCTCGGATGTTATTTCTGGTTCCTCAGTGTTGGTTAATGATGAGGGGAAAGTAGCTCAGTCCTTCCCTGAGGCTATATCACATCTTCTGGTGTAAGTTTTTGCAAGTAAGAAGAGAGGTCTTTGTTCTTCCGCCTTGTCTCTGCGGCAGTGAAAGGAGATATGATTGATTTGTTTACAACAGTGTGTCTTTCTGAAGTGGAAGATTTCTCATGTTTTTGTCAAATGCATTTATTTGGGTATCCATTCAAATCTAATTACAAGAGGAGAATAGTGTATTTTTTTTAAAGTAACTTCAAAATTATCTGAATTTTGAAGATATTCAGATATTCACTGAATCTGAATACCAGTGATATCACTAATGTTGATGAATTCCAGAAATCAGAAAATTGTCAGTTTTCTGAATGATCTGGTTACAGTTTTGGCAGGCACAGTACAATACGGTCTTTTTTAGATACTGTCAGTGCTGTAGTAATTCTTCAACTATTTGTGCCTTTAAGCTTCAGATTTTTAGCCATACCAGTTATCTGCAAGCACTTGAAAGATGTAAACATAGAGGGAAAGAATATCTTAAGTTGGTAGAAAGCAACAGCACTGAGCAACAGGACAAAATGTACAAAAGGTAAGTGACTTGATCCTGAAAAATGTTGAGCAAACCAGTAATGATGTATTTACAGTAAATGTGTTTTCACTCCATTATTTTTGTATAACCAAATTAGATATAGATTTTAGGTGAACTGTTTGGTTTTGCTCTACCTTGTGCTTTACAGTCTGTGTGCCTGCTGGGATTTCTTTGTAGCAGCATGCTATATAGCATGCATGGAGTCAGCAGGTTCCTCAAAATTGTGATCCCATTAGGAAGAGAGAGATCCTTCAAGGAACTTGGGTTTGGGAAATTAATACAAAGTGAAACATCCCTCATACTGTGTGCAGACCGGTCTGAAAATATTCCTCGGCTAATGTATGTGTATATATATATATACACACATACACATGCGATGTATTTTATAATGTAGTGTGTATATTATATTTTTATAGTTCAAGGTGGTGTTACATGTTATAAACACAAAAGTACTTCTTAGGCTGAGATTTAATGTGTAGCTTTATATATATAGCTTTGCAATGCTTTATATAGCTTCATATACTCAGGTATTCAGAAGTGCTAAAAGGGGAGAGGTAAGATTAATGGAAAAGTAAGTGAAAAATTATTGCCACCTTAAAAGACCAGGTGTTTTTGATACTGGGGTTGTTCAGTTTTGTGTGTAACTCCACTTTCTTCTTCTGTAGTTTAGCTTCTGAAGATACTGCTTTAACCTTTAGAGTAGCCTAATTGAAGTATGTGAAATTATAGTTTATAGCTGAAAATATTAATGAATAGGACGCTGTGATCTGAACTGAGAGGTATTTAAAGCTAAAGCAGTGCTTCAGTGGTAAAAGCAAAGGAGTGGGATTCAAGAGATTTGCAGTCTTTTGTGACATTGCTTCAGATCAGGTCTGTGACCTGAAGCAGTTGAATCTGCATCTGCATAATGGAATTATACTGCAGCTTTAGTAACAACTGTGGAGATTGGCTAATGAAAATCAGAGCTAGGTAATATGTTTTTAGCAATATGAGCCTATAGAGATAACTTTGCTATAAAATGTTTTTGTGTATTAGAATCCAGAGGTACGTGTCAGGGCATGGGTTTGGGCCTCGACTTCCTGGAGTTCCAAGGTGATGAGGAGCAGTAATTTAGAAGTAGTCACTATTGAGAGGTCTACATCTAGTTGCCACCTTCAGATACATTGTATAAGATCTTTATCTTGCTCCTACCTGGTTAAGTCCCAACCAGTTTACTGTGTTCTTTTCTAGTTCTTGGGTTTTTTTTGTTTGTTGTCAGTGTAGCATGTGTCTGTGGTGAGGTGTGGGCAGCGGGTGGCTGCTGGATGCCTCCGTGAGGAGCAGCTGGGGCTGCCCCAAGCCGGACACAGATGGATCCAGCCAGCTCCAACCCACTCACCGCAGGCCACAGCTGAGCCCCTCGGCCAAGGTGGTGGCAGTTCTGGGAAAGAGTATTTAAGAAAGGGGAAAAAATGCTACACAGCAGAGTGTGAGAGAGGAGAGGGAGAAAAGTGTGAGAAACCTGGCTGCAGACACCATGGTCAGTGAAGATGGAGAGGAGGAATGTGCTCCGGAACAGAGATTCCCCTGCAGCCCCTGGAGACCATGGTGGAACACATTTTCACACTGCAGCCTGTGGAGATGCCCTGAGGGAAGCTGCAGCCATGGAGAGCATGTGCCAGAGTGGGCTCGGGGAGCCCACACAGGAGCAGGTTTTCTGGCAGGAACTGCAGCCCATGTGGGGCCCATGGTGGAGCAGTCTGTTCCTTAAGTACTGCACCTGGTGGAGCATACCCATGTTGGAGAAGTTCATCAAAGACTGTATCCTGTAGGAGGGACACCACAGGGTGAAGAATGTGAGGAGGAAGGAGCAGCAGAGAGGAGCTGTTACGAACTGACCACAACCCCCATTCCCCATCCCCCTGCACCCCTCAGGAAGGGGAGGAGTTGGAAGAGTTGAGTCTGTTTATCCTGTGACAGTAATTGGTGAGAGATCTCTGTTACTTGACCCATGAGCTTTTCCATCTTATTTCCCTCCCCACCTTGTCCTGTTGAGGCGATGTCATGAGAGAGTGGCTGGGTGGGTGTCTAGCAGACAGCCAAGGTCAGTCCACCACAGTTTGTTTCGCTTGTAAATATTTAGCATGCCATCTTTTGCAGTGTCTGTAGCTGGTACAGATCGGTAATTCTCATTTGGTGCCTGAACCTGTCCAAACATAAGTTCCTGTTGGAGGCTGCCTTCTTTTTGGCTCAATTTTTAGCAAGCGAAGTTGATCTGTAGAGAAATTTCCTCTTTCCTGGCAATACTCTCAGCTTTAACTTTGTGAATCATTCAGGAGAGCTCCTTTGAGATCGTTTGCACCTGTGACATTCGTGAACCTGGCTGTGAATGAGAAAGCTTCCTGATCTTATGCAGACGATTTACTGTTCTTTGTATAGAGAGATAACAGTTGCTTCCCAAGTATCCTATCCTGAAGCACAGTGGGTCAGCATGACCTGGTTAACAGGGTTTCCATATGAATTAAGATGTGCTGTTTTCAGAGGCTGAAAGTAATACAGAGATTTTCTATCATGCCTAGACCCCAAAAGAGTAAATGCTCTGAATCTTTACTGGCTTCTTCAAAGCCCTTCTGATTATCATTGCATCATGCGATGCACCTGAACTCAGTGTCAGGGAAAAATAGGTCAGGCACACTTGAGTATCTCAGAAGGACCCACTGTCTGTGATCAGGTATGTTTAGAATATATGTGTGGATTACAATTTCCTTATTAATGTTTTTACTTTCTCTTTTGTCCATTGGGACAACCATAAATCACCAGCACCTGCTACTATTTAGAATCTGTAGGATTCTTTATCTGTTCATGGAGCTGGATATTATTTTCCTGTTACTTAGAAATTGTGTTCTCTGGTAACGCTTTGTCACAGCACCTCATAAGCAGAAAGATTAAAAATCTGTTGTTAGAATGCATTATTTTATTCTTGCACGTTATTGATCCATAAACAGTTTCAATCTATTGTGAGATCGCTGTTGAAAGACTGAGGAAAAAATTAAGAAACTGCACTTACAAAAGTCATCATTATAATGACAGGCAATTTAGTTTGAGGTAACTGGAGCAGTAAAGAATGCAATCAATCATATCAGCAAGTATCTTTACAAATTTTATTAGTCTCTGACAAATGTTATACAGATCATCAAGGTCATTTCATAGTGAAGCTGAGATATGTTTCATATTCTTACAGCAACGAGAGTGCTTTGAATAAACTGCATGTCCAGTTCCCTGGGGTTCTTGCAGTGCAGTGAAGCAATGAGACAGGAAATAAAAACAGCTGTAAAATGAGGCAGTCACTTTTCCCTATTTGTGTAGGGCATATTTTCAGGCTAGTGGTTCTAACTTTGGGGAAAACAGCTGTTTTAGTGACAGTCACTGTAAGGTATTAAGTCTTCCAGTCTTTCCAGTCCCTGTCAAATGACTCCCCAGTAAAGCACATTCAATGGGCTTTGGGTTAAGTATATTTGCACAGACCACTTACTGGATCTATTTCTCATAAGAAAATTACCACTAGCCTTTGTAGTACATGGAAACAAATGTGCATCCCTTTGATTATTGTCCTGTTCCTTCAAAAAGCAAAGTCTTGTCTTGCAGCACTCCTTTGAAAACATTTACCCAATAAGCTGTTGATGTTGTCACATATGCTTTATTGGGGAGATACCAAATTTGATACTCCCTTAACTGTACATTTTTATTTTTGAAACAATTATTTTCTGCTGGTTACTTACTAATATATATGTCTGTAGTTACTCTGACCACTGGACGAGAGCCTCAACCTGGTGTGTATGGTTGATTTTTTTCATTTTTCACTGCTTTTATCTTTGAAACTGATGTGCTTTCCAAAGGATTTGTCATCATAAACTGGATGACTATTTGGCATTTTAAGTAACTGGGAAGAGTAAAGAAGAGTGAAAACCACTAAACAAATATGCTGGCACCCACGACTACAGTTGAGTTTTGTTTCTATGGTCTGACTATTTGTTGTTGTTTAACCTCAGCCAGCAGCTAGAACCATGCAGCTGCTCGCTTACTACTGGGAGGTGTCATGGTTTGACACCAGCCAGTAATTTGGTCCATGCAGCTGCTCGCTTACTACTGGGAGGTGTCATGGTTTGACACCAGCCAGTAATTTGGTCCATGCAGCTGCTCGCTTACTCCCCCAAGTTGTGGTGGAGGAGAGAATCAGAAGAGTAAAAGTGAGAAAAAACTTGTAGGTTGAGATAAAGACAGTTTAATAGGCATAGCAAAGGCTAAGCACACAAGCAAAGCAAACCAAGAAATTTGTTCACAGCTTCCCATGGGCAGGCAGGTGTTCAGCCATCTCCAGGAAAGCAGGGCTCCATCACGTGTAATGGTTACTTGGGAAGACAAACACCGTAACTCCAAATTTCCTCCCCTTTCTTCTTCCCCTGGCTTTATATACTAAGCATGGTGTCATACGGCATGGAACATCCTTTTGGTCATTTGGGATCAGCTGTCCCAGCTGCTTGTGCCCTCCCAGCCTGCTCATTGGCGGGGTGGTGTGAGGAGCAGAAAAGACCTTGACTGCTTACCAACAACCAAAAACATCAGTGCTTTACCAACGCTATTCTCATCCCAAATCCAAAACATAGCACTACATCAGCTGCTAGCAAGAAAGTCAGCTCGTTATCTCCATCCCAGCTGAAACCATGACACTACTATACTTCTGTTTCAGTAGGATGGCTATTAGATTACAACACTTCCAGAATTTTCCTGTCTAGTAATATTCATTGAATTCTGCCAAGTAGACTAGACTCCTTGGAATTTCTCATTAAATCTCAAGGTTCCTAAAGTCTATGAGACTTGGCTCATTATATTAACTGGTGTAAGGAAAACACGGAAACATGGAAGAGAGACCTGTTGTGTCAGGGAGTTTTATTGCTTGCTGCCGTAACTAATAATGTGATTCAGCGCTGTTTGGAAGTATATCTGTTTTGATCCAAAAAATAGTTACATTGTTCCTAGTCTTTATTTGTTACCAGTCTTTCCACATAAAATTTGTGGTTATAATTGTCCCTAGCTAAGATAATTTCTCCTTATGTTCTCACCGCCTGGCATAGCTCAGGTGAGAGATCAGGTCCTGGCTTTATCCTTGATAAACTCTGCTTTTTTGAAGTTTCATTGGCTTCCATGGTTTTGGCACCTCTTTTCTCCATTTGCCTAGTTTAAGTATGAGTGAACAGAATTGCAAAGAACTTCTTTTACGTACTTTTACTGAAAGTGTTACAGAATTGTGTTCCTCCTCTCTTCTAGGAAAACCTTGCCTGGTATATTATAGGGCAATTTGTCTTTTACATAGCTGCATGTAATTGGTGCTGGTAGTACTAATCTGTAACCAGGCAATATACCCAGTGTTTTCTCCTCTGATATGTTTCTAGCTGATAAGATCTGAGTTTCTAACAGAAGTTCTAGTGACTTTGTAAATAATGCTCTTCAGTTTCATCCTGTTTGCTTTACTCCAGTCTTTGAACTCATCCAGTTCTTCATGAACAGGCATTTTCTTCTCATCTGTGTTGATTGTACTCTCAGCCTCACCAGTAAAGTTCATTGCGTTCTGCTTTTTGGGTATTATGTAGTCTTCTTAATAAAACTATTTAATATCTATTTCAAGGCTGTTATTTTACAAACTCTGCTTGTTCACCCTACCCAGCTCAATTATTCTCCTTTCAATCCAGTTCATTGCTATCTCTGTCTTAGCCAGTTCCTTTCCTGTCTTTTAATTCTTATATTGATTTCCACCTTCCTCAGTTTAGTAACTTATTTTGTGATATTCTGTGAAGGGTGTTACTCATAGAAATTGTTGCTGCATTTTCTTCATCCAAGAAGACTCCCCCAAACAGTTGTAAAAAATAGACACGCTAAGTTGGCAGTAGCCTACTTTAGGTAAATGTGAGGTTTAGATTCTTTTTACCTCTGCATCCTTTTTCTTTCCTTAAAATTTATTATGGTAATGGAATAATTTATACTAAGAAGGTCAGAAGAAGAATAATTGAGTTAGTGAGTTTGCAGAGCCAGACACTGGCTCTCATTTCAAGAGAGAGAGTCATGAGACTAAGACAGCTAAGGGTCCGACTATCCAAAGATAAAGGAACAAGGTAGGAGAGTATTTTTATGATTGCCCAGTTGGTCATTCTGTTTTTTCCAAAGAATGAGGTTGCCAAGGAAAGCCTTAAGAGGCCTGAGTTCTCATTTAGGTTCTGCTGGTTCTGCAGATGTATGAGGATCGCAAGGTGAGCTGGGGATGGAGAAAGACAAGAAACAAAAATAAATTTCTAACACCTTTCCAGATACTACATTGGGAATAGAAATAAGAGAGTTGTTCTTCTGTTTATGGGTAGGGAGAACTTAATTCTTGCTTTCTCTTTGCTCTTGTTCCCCCCCCGCCCTCCCTACAATAAAAAAAAAAAAAAAAGTTGCTGATGCATTACAACTGGAAGTCATTAAACAGTGTACTTGGGCGCTACTGATGATTATTTGAGAGCTGACCTAATTGATTGCTTTGCCAGAAGCTGGGGATGTTGAAGATGCATTGATTATGTAAAGCATTGGATATTGTATAGTTTGCTATTTTCACAAAATTGCAACTGATTTGTGAAGGAATTCATCAAAAGATTTAGGAGGCTGGTAATAGTTTGCGTGTTTTTCAGTAAGGTAAAGGCTCATCTTCCGTTATCGATTTATATAGCTTGTTTTACAGCTCTGGCATCAAAGATTACTTTTCTGCTTGTAATTGTCATAGTTACCAATAGGGAAGGGTAGGGTAAAGGTGAAGGGTGTTACATGGGCAAAGATTAGAAAGATTAGAAAACAAGTTATTCCTTTCAAAAAATCTTTTTTATTGTCTTGGATCGAAAAAAAACTACTTGATATGTATGCTATTTTGTGCATCTATTCAGAATTGGGTTTATTTGTTTGAAGACATGTTGATTTTGGGGTTGTTTGGGGGTTTGTTTGGGTTTTATTTTTCTTGTTTTTTATTTTTTTGAACCTTTGACTTTCTTAAACCAAAATGAGAATTTTTGATAGTACTGTGTACTGGCTTTGGCTGGGATAGAGTTAAATTTCTTTGTATTAGCTTGTGTGGGGCTGTGTTTTGGATTTTTTTCTGAAAACAGTGTTGATAACACAGGCATGTTTCAGTTCTTGCTGAGCGGTGCTTACAAAGCCAAGGCCTCCTCTGCTTCGCATGCTGTCCCACCAGCAAGCAGGCTGAGGATGCACAAGAAATCGGAAGGGACACAGCTGGGACACCTGACCCAAACTCACCAAAGGGATATTCCAGACCATATGAAATCATGCTCAACAGTAAAACTGGAGGGGGAAAGGAGTCTGGTGAGGCTGCCATTGCTCGAGGACTGGCTGGGCATGGGTTGGTTGGTTGTGAGCAATTCTTTGAGGGTTTTTTGTATAATTTGTTTTTCTTGGTTTGGAGTTTTTTCCTT
>KZ506136.1:74908-104728 GCA_002844005.1 Limosa lapponica baueri
TACCTGCCAGGGTTAAGCTAAGACATACTGACTTAATGATTTAAGTAAAGTTGAAGAGCTTACAAAAATACTTTCTTTTTCTTTTTTTTTTTTTTGTCCTGCTTGCTTGTTGCTTACTTTTGATTTATTTTTTTTCCTTTTCCTTCTCTGATGGCCTAGAGACTAGCAACAGTTGTGATCTCTGTTTTCTGGATGTGCTGAACTCTAGGAAGAACAAGTAGGTGTTTCTCTTTCTTTTCTCCTTTTAAAACTGAATTGTTGAACTTCAGCACCCTCTTGTGCTGGTCCTGCCATTATCACACAGCATACACGGCTTCACACAAGCCTGTCAGCCGTCAGCTTGTGGATCCATGTGATGACAGGTTCTTCTGCTTCAGCCTCTCTGCGTGAAGGTCTGGTTCTGCACTAGCCTTAGTCAGAATTGTAACCTGCTTCCAACCATAACTAATACAGCAGTCCCACTTGCATTTCTCATCAGCAAGATGCTGTTCCTGAATACGCGTATGCAGTAATAGATTGAAATAATCTAAGCAGATCTTTTGTATGCCTTTAGACAACATGTAAGGATAAAAAAATCGATTCTAACTCATGTTCACATTCACATCGTATTACTTACTTGCTTCTGACACCTTTTGTAATGTCTTCGTCATAATTTTCTGGGCCTGTTTCAAGTTCTGCCTTGATATGGTGATGGAGAGAAACATCCTTAATTTCTAGTTTCTATATCTGTCTCTTTTTGGAGTCATAGATTCCCACTCTGTCTCTTTTTACTGTGTCAGTGAGGGCCCTTGAGAGAGATTAGTCTTCCTATTTCAGTCTTTGGCTTGGAAATGTACAGTTGTTTAATCCAGATGACAAAAAGGCAAATGGCTATTATTAATATGTTTAAGTGCCTCCCTGACTATATTTTATTCGTGCTTATTGTCACATATTCTCAGTTTATTTTGCCATCTGCATCCAGACAGCCTTTTCAGACTTAACTCTGACAGATCAAATTTAGTGATATAAATGATGCCAACCAGGTAGACTACTGTACATATCATTTTCTTACCAAATAACACCGATGACTTCCTTCTTTGCCTAGCTTTCAGAAAGGGAAAAAAAAGCAAGACTGCATTAAATACTATGAGAACAAATAAAGCAAATAAAAAAATCCCCCTATTTTTGTGTTTTGAAAAACTACTTGGTGCAAAGGTTTGTTAAAAAAAAATAAGCTCAAAGAAACAAGTTTGTTATGAAGACTTTGGGTAGATTATCTGTTACCAGCTATAAACATCTTTTCTTTAATGCTTTTTGGAGGTAGTTGGTTTTCCTTGCTATTGTCATTAGCACAAAGCAAAAGTTTTCCTTTTTTTTGGTTTAGCTTTGGGTTTTTTGGGGGGGCTTTTTAGTGCAATCATTAAAAAAAGTACAGCTCAGTTTCTATTTTAATATTTTCAGTTTTTTGTCACAAGGTATAGTAGTGTACTATTCGTAGCTGAACAAAGAAAGATGTGTAAGGCATATAGCATAGAATGTGTAGGACTTTCACGTAAGAGTTTTCTTTTCTGGGCTAGAGGCAATTGTTTGCTAAAATGTATAAATTATATTTCCACTGAAGTGCATGCAAGAATATGTATATGTATCCTATGTGATACCAATTTTTATTATAACTTTTTTGAACCAAACTCTGTTATTTGGATCTGAGTCCTTGTGTACATGCATATTGAAGCTCTATTTCTGCTGTTTTAATTTTTTTTATTGTTGCTATGTTTGGAGGTCTCTCGTACCAGTTACTGCTGATATCAAACTGTGATTGTAATGAAGTAGTCAATCACAGTAGTGACTGCTGAAGATTACCATTTTAATGACTAATTTTCCTGCAGCTTTTCATTGTAGGCCAGTACCGTTCATGTAATAACTCTCACAGAGTGTAGCATGTTTACTTCTTACCATAAAATTTCTTGGAGACCTCTGTACCAATTCGTAAATGTAGGGACAAGACTCTAAGCTGCTGCTAAGAGAATCATGATGTCCAACCTGTTACGCTAGCATCTTTGCTGAGGAGACCATATGTCCACTGATTGTAGTCCTAAGTAGATCACAAAGCATGAAAACAAACGTGCTTCATACAAATGCAAAACTTAGAGAACTATATTAAGTCACATTCTCTTTCCATTAGTCTTTTCATCGACTGATGAATTTCTGTCTGATGCATTTCAAGATTTTAACTATTTAATTATTTAAAGCTGATTCTACTTCAATGTGATAGAGTATGTCCTAGTATACTACTTGATCAGAATGCTGTAACAGTGGTTTAGTTTAAGTTAGTTGTAATGCATGGAGTTCACTAAAGAAAAAATTATAAAGAAAAAATCTCTTGCTATTGTTTCTAATTATCAAGTGTTTCCTTTCAATGGTAGTTCTGTTGTTTGAAGTTCATTTATAAATCAAACCAAAAACATTTCATTTTCTACACAGTGTCTTTGAAATATAGCTCATGCTATTTTTCCTGAGTTCATTTGAACTTGTGGTTCCTATCTGTTCTGTGAATAGAGGTGCTTTGAAAAAATGTCTTCTCCAGTTAGGATCTGGATTCTGGCTTTACCTTGTTTTTGTAGGCTAGACTAGTGTGGAATATTCTAGATTTGTCATTAATGAAATGTGAAGACTTCTGTTACTTATATTGAGCAGGATGAATAAGCGTTACACTGAATACCTAGCACCCTGTCTGTTAGCCAGTAATACAGATTAATGGCCATTATATCTTTATTGCAAGAAATTTTTTTACTGCACATACAATTAATCCTTTTTTCTCTTTAGAAGAACTCCTCATTGGGAGAATCTAATCTCATTTTAATACCTTAAAATATCAGAAGGAAATCTGCAAGGCTGGTAAAGTTCTCTGTCCTCCCTAAGAGATGCATTAAAATAAATTCAGCCAGTAACCTTGTTTGTGTCTGAAATGTGAGTGATATTCTGAGTGTTGTTTACTTCTTTGTTTTAAACATATATTGTATAAGTGTGTTACCCAAGAAGGCTAATATGTAAATTTATTTGAGCAAGAGGTAGCTATTTTAAGAAGCTCTTGTGCTATCCCATAAATGGTAATGTCCATTAAATGATTTCTGTTTTTTGTGAGCTTTGCTCTAGAGTGTTTGCTTTAGATATTACATACAGAGTAATTTAATATTTTTCAATAAAATACCTTCTCCCTTTCCTTCTTGTGGAGTCAAGTTATTGAAGTATAGAAGAGGGAAAACACCAAATTATGAAATTACTTTCTTTGGCCTTTGCAGCTGTAATCATAGCTCTTCTGCTGTCTTCATGTTAACTTGTATTTATTGCAGTATGTAGGAAACTTATTTAATTTTATTTCTTCTCCTTTTTCCTATGTGACACGGGAGATCTTTCACCAGTTAAGGATCCTAAGCTTCACGTTGAAGAGCATAATTTACAACATAAGACTTTTTTTTCCTTCTGCCCCTAAATGCATGTATTTATCCCATCACTTTTAACATATGGTGACTGTATGCTTCAAATAGAATCCACATACTCCCTTGATCAAATAGCGCAGGTGAAGTGAAAATAATAGTTAATTTCTTTACAAAAAGATTTTAAATGGTAATGGGATCCATTCTGTTAGGATCAACAATAAAGCTGTTGAATAAACTTGGGGGTTGTGTTGTTTTTCCACTCGTAACACAGAATAGGAAATATGCTTGTATAGCTGTGGGGCATAGCATGCAAAGTCATCTTCTGTCACAGAAAGGATGAATATTTGTTTCATACACTTCTTACACAAGGAGGAAAATTTAAGTGGCTAGACCAATAAACCAACTATTTTGCAGTTACATAAAAATATTTTTATTCCTGTGTATGGGGTATGATACTAAGTGAAAATGCTTAGCATGTATTTTTTAGCATGTGGACACATCATGCTTTTTGATTCAGTATTCTGAATAAAAAAAGATGGTCAGGATATTATTTTTAATTTTTAGAAATTATACGTTCTTCTGTTTAAAAAATACGCTAAGCAACACATAGTTTTCCCATAAACTTTTGTGAATATATGGCATTCATGATGTGTGGTTCTCATTACATAATTTATAATACAGTGGCACCGTCTGCAAATAAGTATATAACCTTTAAAATTTTTCTGAAATTTTAATGGTTGTCAGGTTATGTATACATGCTGTTTCATCAAAGGTGTAGAGTTTTGTTTTGGAAGCAGTGTTTTGCTAATCCAGAGAAAACACGTTTTGATGATAAGTTCTGTCTTTTGGTAGGAGGGTGATATTTTCGAAGCTGAAGAATTGTTTTTACAATTTTATTTGCATTTTGCAACAAACAGGCTGCGTTTGTGCTGATAACCTTGTTCAATTTAAGTACATTCAAACTGTACTTTATTAAATTGTGAGTTAATGGGAATCAAAGATAATGTATATTGAGAATTGAGATTTGTGTTCTAACCCAGACGTTTAAACCAGTTTGAAGATAGTGGTTGTCTATAGCTATTTATTATTTCGAACTTAGTATGTTACAAGTATGTTGTTTAGTTTGGTATTAACTAATTCAGGATGAAATACATCAAAATAGGAAGAGGAACTCATTTGTTTTGATGGCTGTATCAATCCTCTTCGCTCTTTTCCTCCTCCCAGGTGTGAGGGCGCATAGTGTTGCACAGAGCCTCATCCACAGAGGACCCTCTGATGGGCTCTGAGGTAGCCAGGGTGCGCAGGGCGGGAACTCCAGGCAGATGTCACATTCTCATCTCAAAATGAGAGAGCCACAGAGTTCGTGCTTCACAGCAAGCACGTAAGGAGTACTGCAGGAACAGGTTCTGTGTTTTGGGATCTTGCTTCAGGCAGTGAAGGCCTCCTCTGAGTCCATGCTTTAATTATTGTATTAGTCTTGTGTGCTGTGAATTGTTGATTCTGATGGAATAGCTCATATTGTAAGGTCCACCTTACAGTATGGGCTCTGCTTCTGTATTTCATGTTCACATTTCAGCTTAAACGGTGAGAGCCATTTCAAGAAACAGGTTTCTGAAATCAATTAACATTTAAAAATTAGGTTTATATTAAAATACTGTGGAAGAATTTTTGGTTTTATTTCCTTGTTTGTAAAAAGCCACTTAAATCAGTGGATTAACATCACTCTCAGTTAATAGTGAAACAAGTACTTAGTAAGTACTTAGTAAGCAGCAGTGTTCTACTTTATGAAAGACTGCACATTTGTTTTGTATAAGGATCTTTTTTATAATGAAAAGAAACCAATCAAAGCTTATAAATCCAAACTGTGAAAAGATGTGCTTTACAAACACATATTAAAACTCATACTAAAAATGAGGATTGTTTCCTTTTCAGTTAGAATGTTTCCTTCAAAGATGAAGGAATAGAAATATTTATGTTTGTCTATTTTGAGTGCTCATAGAAATTGGCAGTACTTCTTAAATCTTCCTTTAATACTGCAAGTTAAAGCTGACAGTTGTTGAATTTCTTTTGTGATTAAGCAAATGGTTACATTTAACCATATATTTTATTGAATGTGAAGAAATACATAATTTGTCCAGTGGCATTTAGTTAAGATGAGCTTTGTCTTGCTGCTGTTCACTAATGAAATTTGGGTGTCCTGAAAACTTGAGCATGAGGACAGATTACCCTTGCTTTATATTTGTCAATGTTCCGTAATTGCAACAGGGGGTCATGAATTAAATGCATCTTTGCCAATAGTAATTACTTTGTCACAGCTTTTATGACAAATGTCATTGAAGTTGATGCTTGTGGAAAGCAGACAATGTATCACTGCTATTGAATAGGGAAAGTCTTTTCCAGTTTAAGTTTGAAATAAATCTATTAAACATAAACTTCATTTTCTACATCTTCTGCCTTTTGTTTTCTGGGGGAGGGAGAGGAAAAGAGCCCTTTATCAGGACTCATGTGTTTGTGAGATATTTTTGTGCCATATTCCCATTTAATTTAAAATTAGTTGGTTTTATATTCATGGTCAATCAAATAGTATAATTTATTACTAATAAATTGTATTATTAAAATAAGCTTACGATCTGATGCTAATGGGTGCTCTGGTAGGTTTGGTGGAACCTTAGAATTAAATCTGTAAGTAAATACTTTGAGTACTGCAGCCTCCTGTCAAAATGAATTTAAAAATGAAATCAAATTTTATTTGAATTCAGAAGTGATTAAATTAAAAAATTTACTTGTAATTTCTTACTTATTGGACAAGGAAGGTATATGTAATATTAGGTATTTGTAAGTTTAGTAGTGTAAACCTTACTAGAATTGAACTTCTAGTGTAATATTATGATCTCTGCTTGATTCTCTGTTAAAAAGTGATTTAAAAAGTGTTAGTCAAAACAGACACAGTGTTATCTTTCCTTTTGTGGCAAAGAAGGATCATCTGATCCCAATTCTTTGCAATGATTAGCTTTTATTTCCATCTTCACCCTTTAATTTACTGCACTTATTTAATCAACTTATACCTTGCATCATGGCAAGCTGTTGCTGGTTACATTTTAGTGTAGAAGTATCAATGGGTATTTTAAGCTAAGCAGGAAGAATCTGTGTAAACACACCCCTGTTGTCAGGCAGTTTCTCTCAAAACTATTTAATTACTGTGATTTTTGATTTAAAAAAGAAATTATTATTTAATGGTAGTTAGTGTCTTTCCTGCTGATAGAACATGGTAGCTGGGCTGTCTTTGTTTACAGTATATACAAATATTTCTGTAGATGAGTAATCGTAATCCCGTTGCTTTATATTTCTTTTTTTTTTTGTACGTATTACATCCTTGTGTGTGTAGTTGAGCTCACCTCTAAGCTGGTGAGCTGAGTTAGTCCGAGAAAAGTGCCTTCACTGTATGTGATTTGCCCACATCTCGTGAAATGAATGCATTTCAGGAGTTTTGCTAAAAAGGAGTAAAGCGAACTTGTGCCTGAAGTTAGCCTAACTGCATGTTATGGTCACTTATGGCATGCAAGGACATCAGGGAAAATGCACATTGTTTGAATATGTGATATAAAACACCGTATTGAAGGGCCTGGCCACATGCTTCATGCAGGGCAGTTTTCTGAGTAGGTTGTATGTGGCCCTTGGTCTGTAGTAGTTAAAAATACACAGGCAAGGCAAGAAAGTTTTAGGACTGAATTAGCAGATGAGCTTTTTGTAAACCTGTCTCTTTTCAAACATAAAACTGAATTTTAGTAAGTCCTCCCTTCCTGTGCTGCCCCAAACTAGGGATGGTTAAGCTGGTGTCTGACCGAGACAGGTAAGGATTTATGAAGTAAGGAATTGGGAGAAAAGGAGTTTCTTCTACCATTGGTGCCGACTTCTGCAGTTGATACTTAAGGGTACATTTATGGCAGACTGACTCTCTACTTGCAGGAGAACATATTTTACTCTGGCAGAGTGTTATCCTGCTAGATGTCTTTCTTAGGAATATTTTATGTGTTATGCAAACTTCTATTTAGATATTTTAGATGGGAAAAAAATGCACATTAAGATTTACTTACATTGCAGTGCACCTGTTTAAATAAGGGTATGCAGTATTCATTCTGTGCCTGTTACCACTTATATTCCTCTCTTTTTCAGTTATTTCTGTTTGTTCTTCTGTAGGTTTTTATTAATTGTGGGGCTTTTTAGTTGGAATTTAAGTAGCTTGTATTTTTGTACCTCACACTTTTCTTTTGACTTACCATCTTTGCTTCAGAGCTGTTCCTTTTTGCTCCTTCAATTATTGAATAGAATGTAAAGTAAACTAATACTTGTAGAATCTAATTCAGAATACTCAAAATATTGAATTTCTGTAAAACAATGCAGAACTGGAATTCATATATAATAGGCTGCAATACATAAAAAGAAAATGATTAAACCATATCTCACTTATCATAGATCTTTTTAATAGGAGCAAAATCTGTGCCATTAGTTCCAGACCAGCGTATTTCCCATTCACAATGCTTTAGTGCATAACTTATAAATCTGTCCTCATCATCCTATATTACTTTTTCAAAGCAAGACTAACATCAAGAAAGACAGGATGAATGAAAGTCAATGAAGGTCAGCTAGACAATCCAGTTATTAAAGATTCTTGGAGGAACAGTACTGTGATCTATAAAATAATTGGGTGTGAATTTCTGTATCTTTGTTGATAAGGGTCGTTTCTGTAGAACTGCAGTATATTTCCTATGGTAATCTGTTTTTAGAATATGCTAGTCTAATCTGTTTGTGTAGTAGGTCTGAATGTCGGTTGTTTATACTCTAAAATAGTTTGCAGAAGCCATATTTATGATACATATTTCATCTGCCTGTTCTGTCTCCTAAGTGATGAAGAGGCCTTTGAGGTGAATGTGACATACAGTTACGTATTGCATTATGAAGAGACAGCATTAAGATTGCATAATCATTGCATATAAGCCATTGCTAATTTTCCATGCGTTTTTTTCGTCAGTCACTTACCTTTCATTCATTCTGCATAACAGGCTATCTCTTGGGAGCATAAAACACATGCGTACAAGAAAAGAGGTTACTATTTCTGGCACCTGCTTATAGTAGAAATAATGAGCTGGCCTGCATGTTTGAGTTTAAATATAAAAGTTCAAGTATGTATAAGTCATCTATCATAGAAACTATGGATGATAAAATAGGAGAAAATAATTTGGCAGAACAACAGTTGTTTTCAGTCTTATAAACTTACTCGAGCTTTAAATTTAGCTTTGTTGCTACTATTTCAGATCTGTCTGAAACTTAGATTTAAGAACACAAAGTGCTGTTTATAGTAGCAAAAAGCCTGTCTGAAATGGTGGTCTCTACCACAGAAATTGTAAAGCATATTCAGGTAATCTTACACTGCTTTTGACAAACGATAAATAATTTTTCTAAACCTGGAAAGTCATGAGACTTGCATGTCATGCAGGGGTAATGAAGAGTCTTTCTGGCTAGATAGGTGTTGCATATCTAATGACTGCTGAAAAAAATTACTGCTAGTCTGGAAACTATTTAATATATATAGTCATAATCTACTGTTACTAACTTTTACCAAAACTCGCATTCAAAACATTGTTTTGAAAGTCTTCATGCACGCAAATTTCACCTATATGTAAGAAATTATTTGTATTTTAAAGTTTTAAGCTCTGTAGTGGATTTGTGATATTAGGCATTTATGATCTTAGGCAGTTATGCTATTGATTTTTCATTGCTACATCTTAATAGCTAGGGCAAACCTGCCTGCAACAGGGAATCATACTGTAATCCTCTGTATAGAGAGAGGAAGATAAAATTTTACCAGAGTCCTGTTAGATTTGTAGATGAAACAGAGGGTTTAGTTATCTTCTCCAGAGAAGATAAACTTTTTTTCCCCTACTGTGGTGCTGGTAGAATGTTAAATAGTGCAAATCTTGTAAGTTTTTGATTTCTTATTGTATTTGTCAAAGGTTTTTATTAGTCAGTGTCTTGAAATTCCCAAATAGTTGGTGTGGCTGTCCTCAGCTGCGAGGAGGAGTGTGCAGAAATAAAAATGTAAGGTCATGTCAGATAAAAGCCAAAGAAATTTCTTGCTACACTGGAGTTTTTTTGTTCAAGTGGACAGACCTGAGACATGAGTCTATGCAGATATGACATGATTACTGACCAGTTTGTGATTTAATCTGTTTAGTTGACCCTTTTTCCCTTCCTTTTGGCCTGTTTTCAGTTTCATTGGCTTCTAAAAACACAATTCCAAAAGGCTTGGCTTTGCTCACTGAGAGATTGTTGCTTTGAGAAAACTGCACTAAACCTATATCCCTATTCAGTAACCCCAAACCAATACAGCTTATATGTGATGGTGTACCTTTTATCTTGTTGGCCTCCCTTATCTCCAGGTTGTCTTTTCAGAAATTGTTTTGCCAGTCTTCACCAAGGACACTGTATGCTGCCAGTAGGCAGTTAGTCAGGCAAGTTGGAACTGTGGATAAAGGTGATCTGCAGCACACCAGGAATAATATTCCTGTGTATGTATTCACCTGAGGCTCAGTTGTGGACTATGTATTTCAAAACTTGTTTTGCTTCTGAGCAACAAGAAGACATCCTTACAAACCCAGAATGTCCCTGGTGTTCAGGATTAATGATTCCAGACATAGTGAAACATTCCTGAGCAGTTTGGCTGGAAAATAAAGGCTTTGTCCCAAAGTCTGTGTAGAGTTTTGCGTTACTGTCATTTGCACTGGGAATATATACTTTGCAGAAAAAAAACACCTTGTTTAAATGGCAATATGCAGGTGTCTTAAGTGTACCCGTGTCAATATTATATTGTTAAAAAATTTCACAAAATATTGTCATTTTGAATGTTTACCTACAAAGCATTAAATTTGTGCAATGGATTGTGTTTTACAGTTACTGAATTTTATGAGATTAATTATAAAGAAAAAAATAGTTGTAGAAACAAGTAAATAACAATAATAAACTGGGTACCACCTCCATTCAACTGATAGCTGACACAGTTGTGTATTACCATGAGATAAGAGTCTGATGTGGAAAACAGATGTAATATTACCAAGTTAAAATCGTCAGTTGCTTTGTTTTAGTAAAAATGTTTAGAAAATGACTATAAACTCAAGATATCACACAATTCAGATTCTGTGTAGAGTGGGTATAGCATGATTCTGCAGGATGGCAATAACATATATTTGTTAGCATTTTCATGTTTGTATATAGTTCATAAGAATAGTGGATAGGTTATTTGCAGATAAACAGGATGACAATAGTATTTGAATTTGTGACCATCATTCTCTCTTTTCTTCTGTTTCTTCTCCTTCTCTGAGAAGATGATCCCCCTCTGCCAAAGATGATTTTTTTTTCTTCCTTTCCATGCGGATATACAGATGTGTGTGCATACCCAATGTTTTCTCTCAAATTCCTGAAACAAATAATAGTACCGACAATAATAATAGAAGTATTAATGAGCAGCTTGCTCATGTTACCGAGAAACTGGTTAGACTGTATTAAGAATGTGCTCATATCACCTATTCAATTATTTCCTGTATATCTTTTCTGTAGGTGACAGATCAGTCAGTGAAAGCTTTTGCTGAACATTGTCCTGAGCTGCAGTATGTTGGTTTTATGGGCTGCTCTGTTACATCAAAAGGAGTCATTCACCTCACCAACGTAAGTATCATAACTACTTTTAGCTAGTCACTAGTGTGTTTGGCTATTGCTAAACCACAGGTATCAGCCAGGATAAGTTTATACATATGATAAATAATACGGATGGAAGCATGACAACATAAATGAACTTTGCATTATTTGATCAGACACATTCAGCTTTCCCTATGTAAAATCACTGCAGAAAAAATATATTCGAGGGGTGATACTTTTTCTCAGAAATAATAATACTGTCCGGGTCAAAAGTCTTTAAAAAGCCTAATTACACTGGATTCCATTGCAAACAAAACAAACTTCCGTAATTGGAAGTACAAAATTCTTAGTGCAAGAGATTTAGACGCCTTACTGCAACAGTATATCCCCTACGGATATACACTTTGTATATATGCATCTTTGTATTTTAACATAGATAGTGTGACAGATACCTTGTATTTCTTTTCCTTTTTATTTTACTTAAGAGGAGTGATGTGTGGGAGAATTAACTTGAGTGAACCTGCAGGAAATAGTGGAAGCATTCAATAAAACAACTTGGATGAGGTGGACAAACAGCATGTTAATTAAAATTTGTAACGGAAAGTAAATTTGGGGATCATGCAAACATCAGGGAGGGAAGAGGAGAAATGCATCTGGATTAGATAAATTAGTATTTATAGCTAAGAATTTTAAGACAAAATTCAAATGGGAAAATGGAAATTATTATAACTGGTAAAGATGACTGTAGAAATGGGTATTGAGTAAGAAAGGTTCTGGTAAACATAAAAATGGTTAAAGAGATATTGAAGTAGCAAATGGAGAGCATATTTAATGAAAACAGAATGTGCCTGAAGCATATACAGCTGTGCAGCCTTCTCGTTGTTATACAGAACATATCTGTAAAATATTTTCATCAGTTTAAGGTAGCTCAGTAGCTGAAGATACAGAAGAATTGAGAACATTTGGGAACACATGCAGAAAGAAATAAGCCAGAGAAAGTAATTTGCACAGTAAAGCTATAGCACCTCAAAGAATGCAATTTAGAAAGGACTCTGTGTATCAGAGAACCATAGAGTGGTTAGAATTGGAGGAGACTTTAAAGATCATCTATTCTGACCCAGGGACACCTACCACTAGACCAGGTTGCTCAAAGCCCCATCCAACCTGACCTTCCAGGAAAGAGGCATCCACAACTTCCCTGGGCAACCTGTTCCAGTGTCTCACCATCCTTATAGTGAAAACTTCTTCCTAATGTCTAATCTGAATCTCCCCTCTTTCAGTTTAAAACTGTTACTGCTTGTCCTATCACTACACTCCCTCATAAAGAATCCCTCCCTATCTCTCCTCTAGGCCCCCTTTAGGTATTGGAAGGCTGCTATAAGATCTCTCTGGAGTCTTCTCTTCTCCAGACTGAACAACTCCAACTCTCTCAGCCTGTCCTCATAGGAAAGATACTCCAGCCCTTTAATCATCTTTGTAGCCCTTCTTTGGACCTGTTCCAACAGTTCTATGCCCTTCTTATCTTGGGGGCTCCGGAGCTGGACACAGTACTCCAGGTGGGGTCTCACAAGAGCAGAGGGGCAGAATCGCCTCCCTCAACCTGTTGGCTATGCTTCTTTAGATTCAGCCTAGGATACAGTTGGCTTTCTGGGCTGCTAGCATACATGGCTGGGTCTCATCATTGAGCTTCTCATCAATCAACACCACCAAGTCAGTATTCTCAGGGCTGTTCTCAATCTATCCTCTGCTTAGCCTGTATTTGTGCCTGGGAATTGCCACGTCCCAGGTGCAGGACCCTGCACTTGGCTTGGTTGAACTTCATGCGATTTGCACAAGCCCACCTCTCAAGCCTGTCCAGGTCCCTCTGGATGGCATCCCTTCCCTCCCGCGTGTCAACCGCACCACACAGCTTGGTGTCATCAACAAACTTGTTGAGAGTACATTCAGTCCCACTGTCCATGTCACCAACAAAGTTGTTAAATAGCACTGGTCCCAGTACCGACCCCTGAGGAACACCACTCATCACTGGCTGCCACTTGGACATCGAGCTTTTGACCGCAACTCTTTCAGTGCGACCATCCAGCCAATTCCTTATCCACCTAGTGGTCCATCCATCAAATCCATGTCTTTCCAATTTAGAGACCAAGATGTCATGGGGGACAGTGTCAAATGCTTTGCACAAGTCCAGGTAGATGATGTCAGTTGCTCTGCCCTTATGCACCAACTCAGTAATGCCATTGTAGAAGGCTACCAAGTTTGTCAGGCACAATTTCTTTTTAGTGAAGGCGTGCTGGCTGTCACCAATCATCTCCTTATTTTCCATGTGCCATAGCATGGTTTCCTAGAGAACCTGCTCCATGATCTTGCCAGGCACAGAGGTGAGACTGAGCAGCCTGTAGTTCCTTGGGTCTTCCTTTACTCCCTATATAAAAATGGGAGTTGTTTCCCCTTTTCCAGTCAGTGGGGACTTCACCAGACTGCCACAATGTCTCAAATATGATGGATAGTGGCTTAGTAACTTCATCTGCAATTTCATGCGAAGTTCCCTCAGGACCCATGGATGAATCTCATCATGTCCTATGGACTTGTGTACCTTAAGGTTCCGTAGATGGCCTCGAACCTAGTCTTCTGCCACAGCGGGTGATTCTTCATTCTCCTAGTCCTTACCTTTGCCTTCTGCAACTTGGGCGATGTGGCTAGACCCCTTCCGGGAGACAACCAAAGTAAAAAAGTTGTTGAGTACCTCAGCTTTGACTATATTCTGGGTAACAGGGTCTCCCGTTTCCTTCCAGAGGGGGCCCACATTTTCCTCAGTCTTCATTTTATCACTGACATGCTTCTATAAGTTTTTCTTGTTGTCCTTGACATCCCTGCCCAGGTTTAATTTAGCTTTCCTAACCTGATCCCTGGCAGCTCAGACAATTTCTCTGTATTTCTCCCAGGCTACCTGTCCTTGCTTCCACCCTCTGTGGGCTTCCTCTTTCTGTGTGAGATTGTCCAGGAGCTCCTTGCTCATCCATGCAGGCCTCCTGCATGAAATGAATATTGAAATGATGTGTAAAAGGAGGATATATCTGTGGGAGAGAGAAATAATACAATAATTTTCATGTCCTATGAAAACTGTATAACTATAAGTTATGTTTATATACACAACATAAATATAGGGGATACATAATTTAGAAATCTGACATAGATTATGTACTCCAAGGCATTGTGGGTAATTCCCACACAGGTCACTGTTCAGGTGCATGCTTTGGTTACTGCATTATTCTTGCCTAGATTTATTGAGTATTTAGTAGATGTCTTATCCCTTAACCAAGTGACTTTATAATGCCATTTATTCGATTGAAGAAAAGTCAAGATCTTGATTTTTCTTATTAATATTTAGTTCTGATTTTCTTGTGGTTTAATAATAATAAATGATTAGAAATCCTGTTTTACACAGGAGTGACACTGTGTTGTATATAGTCCTTCAGAAAATATCTAGGAGGCTGTGGTGTCACAAACTTGGAAAAGTCATATGGGATAAGTAATTGTTCTATGTGCTTTTTGTTGGGACTCGGGGATTCCAGTTTCCTTCCCTCGCGCTGTATCTTTACAAACTTTCATTAGGCTATTAATACTGCAAAGACAGTGATGTGATAACACTGAACATTAGGGATTGTTCAGCCTGGAGAAGTAAAAGCTCCAAGGAGACCTTATTGCAGCATTTCAGTGCTTAAAGGGGGCTTGTAAGAAAGATGCAGACAGACTTTTTAGCAGGGCCTGTAGTGACAGAGCAAGGGTAATGTTTTTAAACTGAAAGATTCAGGCTAGATAGTAGGAAGAAATTTTTTACAACAAGAATGGTGAAGGTGAAACACTGGAACAAGTTGCCCAGAGCCGTGGTAGATGCCCCATCCCTGGAAATATTCAAGTTCAGGTTGGATAGGGCTGTGAACATCCTGATCTAGTTGGAGATGTCCCTGCTCATTGCAGGGGAGGTTGGGCTAGGTGACCTGTAAAGGTCTTTTCCACCCCAAACTGTTCTATGATTCTATGATATGATGTCTTTATACTATTTGCTAAGTGTTCTTTCATGAGTGACTTTCTGTGCACAATAACAAGGTTTGGTTTTTATATATTTATTGCTACTGTAAATTGAGGTACATATGCATATAATACAGCCAAGTAGGATGATGAGGAGAAAAAGAGCAAGTAGGAGATCTTCCCAGTCGTACAGTGACTGGGAAATTGTATTGGATTTCAGACTTCTTTACCCAAACTGTTGACAGGTGATACCTGGTTAATCTTGTTGCAGTGACTTCATCCAGTTTCCACCTGGCTCCTCTGGCAGGTGTTACTTCCTCGTAATACAGCAGGCAATTTAATTAAAATTCTGAATTGTACTGAAGCATCTAGCACAGACACATGTTCCATTTCTACAGTTCTTTGGAGGAAATAAGCTCCAGCAGGGAGTTAAAACAAATATCTGGGGAGTAGTAACATGATCTTTAACTGCTGCATCTGTGTTTTCCAGAATTCATCTGTTGATGGCATCTTTTTTTTTTTTTTTCTAACCATCATGTATTTCGTCTGGTCAATATTCTGTTGAGTTCTTAATTGGTACTTCATAAATGCTTAGTAACAATTTCAGTCCCATGTTCTTAGAGAACATGGAGTCTATTCTTTGCTCTACATGGCCTGTGAGTGTGTCCCACAAGGCTGTGCGGAGCTAGTTCTCTTCTGCCCTTCTGCTTCCTGTATGCAAACTGGAGACAACAGCACTGGCCTCTGTTGTAAAATTGCTTTGAGGCTGTTGGATGTATAAAAATTGAGTGGTTTATTATTGCTGTATTTTCCCCCTAGCAATGTTAGCTTTCTTTAAAACATACTGGCACTTGAAAATTCTGAATTACAGTGCTGCTGAATCACAGAGCTTTTTTTAATAACTCATTATAGGGTATGGTAGTGAAAATGTTGTATATTTTAGAAAAAAGAAGAAACATTCAGGGTTTATTTTTATTATTTTTCTACTGAACATAGTGACATTCAAAAAAATTTGCTTCTCATGAAAAACCATGTTATCATACTAGTCCCTTTTTCCTTGAAGTTATTATAAACTACAAAAAATGCACCTAAAGTAAATAATGACTATTGGGCAAGATGAGAATCGCTGCAAGTACATAAACTGGGAGAAAGGGGAAGGAGGAGTGGGTGTATGTGCAATTCACAGTTAGATTCCCAGTTGAAACAAACATTTTCAGTACATCCCCAGCTATTGTTTCCTTGTTTTGTCTTTTTTCTCCCTTATTTCATTATTTACCTATCTTTCCCTATCTGATTTGTTTTTTCTTGTCTTCTTCCTTCTTTCCTTCCTCACATTCCTATGTCTCAAGAGTTTATAGCTGGTTATTTTTTTGCTTTTCACTTTCTCCTTCTCCTGTAAGCGCACAGGTCTATGCAAACATGCAAAGTACCTATGCACATTAGGTAATGGCATTAAAGATGGAATAATCAGATGGGTAATTTTTATTCATTAACTAAGTGTGAATAACAAACTCTATATGCTAACTAGCAAAGTAGCGATTTTTTCATTTTATGTCTTTGGCCCCAAAAGTGGTGATATTTTCTTCCCCTCTGTGGTAATTGCCTCTCAGCAGTTTAATTGTTGCACTTCTATTAGAATTTTAACAGCTGACATCGGCAAATCTCAACATCTAGACATAGTTTTATTTCCAAGCCACTTCCTTGGCTTATTCCTTTGAGTTCTGTTATATATGCAAGAGTAATTGCTTTTTAGCAGTATAACTGTGCTTCTACACCATGTACTTCTGACAGACTGTCTGGTAAAATTTATTACAGACATTTTTGTCTAAATATGTGTGAATCCTTGGACAACATCTTGATAGAAGAGAGTTCTAACTTATTGTACTAATCAGCAGTACATTAAGTCAGCTTATCTAAGAAGTATTTTTGGAATAATGTGATCTTTATTCTTTCTTTGTGTCATAATTGTTACCTGAGAGTCATGTCCAATGTGACTTAGTCATAACTGTGTCTGAGTTGGTGGCCAGTGTGAAGTCAATCAAAATTCAGATTTATAGAGCAAATATTTAGGGCTTATTTGGTGCAGACATTATCAGCTTGACAGATACATAATGATAACCTACACATGACAAGATTGATTTTGTGAGAACCTTTCTAAACTGAAGTACTGTATGGTCCCTTTCTTTAATAACTGATTTGTTTTGACATGAAGTGCTCTTTTTATGCTTTTTCTTTATGGTAATTTTTCAGCATACCGTCTAATATTAAAACCATCATGCTTCTTAACTAAGAACATGATTGTTCTGCTTTGGGTAGTTCCAGGGAAAACAGTTTTTTAATCAGTTTATATAATGAACTATATTTCATAAGATGGCATATGATTAATTTGAATCTGTTTATATTTAATAAGATTTCCTTTTAAATGTTAGTCTTCCAATCATGGTAAAAAGTCATTAAGTAAGGATATCTGAACATAGTGATTCTGGGAGATTCTTCATGACAATTGGCTTGATACTTTAAATGATGCGGTGCTATATACTGTGTAAGAGAACATTTTAGCATCTTGTCAAACTAAGGCTGACCATTTTGTTGAATGAAGTTAACTGTGTCCCTCCTAAGAGATTCTTTTCATAATGTTTGAGAATTTGATAGTTGTACTCAACTGCAATTTCTTTTGAGTTGCAATGAAGTAAGAAAGGCATGGCAGAGAAGACTCGCTGCATGGTTGAAGAGATTTCAGTTCTCTGTGGGTGTGTGAAACTCTCAAAAAAAATAGGTTCATTAGAGGTACTTGTGAGTAAATAACATAAAGAGAAAGTAAACTATGACTCAGTGATAATGTAATTCAACAGCAACTTTTAGGCTTTATAAACTGGAAATAAGTCTCATAACGTGGGTACTATATGTGCAGTTTATATATGTGTGCAAGTAGCTCCTCTGCAATTGGTCTTAATGTTAGAATGGAGGGCAATATATTTATTTTTGTAGCATAACTTGTAAAAGTATGCATGCAATAAATCAAACCCCAAATTATTATTATCAGTCATCTTGGAAGGAGTAG
This sequence comes from Limosa lapponica baueri, assembly GCA_002844005.1. NCBI lineage: Eukaryota > Metazoa > Chordata > Aves > Charadriiformes > Scolopacidae > Limosa > Limosa lapponica. The sequence goes on from KZ506136.1 coordinate 93,104, forward strand.
CAGCTTGAATACAAATGTAATTCACTTTCCTATTGTGTTTTGCTGTGGTACATTACAAAACAAAGGAACCTATTGAATGAACTTGTTTTCTTAACATATATTTTCACTCCCTTTTCCTCTCAGGCATGTTTTTTTTACAAATACTCTTCAAAACAAACTTTTTCTGTTCTGTTTTTTGTAAGTGATGCAAATTAAATCTCTGCTCATAAAGCAGATTCTCAATATGTATTTCTTATTTTAGCAAGGGGAGCTCAATGTTCTGCAATATTTAACTTTAAGAAGTGAAATTAAAAGTTGTGAATGTGCAGAACATTAAATCAGTGTACACCAAAGTAATCTCCTCTGTAACTATTAAATCACTTTCCAATTCTTTAAACTATGCGTGATTACTGTTTTAGGAACACAGTATATCTCAATAATATAGTTCAGTTACTTTAGTTCTTAAGTAAAAATTAATATATGTTACTTTTTAAAAAATAGTTCGTAGGTTCAATTGATATAATAATAAAAAGAATGTGATTTACAGTTTTTTCAACTTGCTATTTTTTTATTTCCTGTGATCATACATTTGTATTGTGGGGTTTAAATCAGAGAGCACTTTATTCCCTAAAGACATGTATACACAGAGAGTGTCAAGAAAATTAAGCTTAATTAGCAAAAAATGTGAATTTGAAGCTTATTAAGTCCTTGTAAGAACTTTCCTTCAGAAATAATTTGGCTTTACATCTGAAGAGGATTGATCTTATATGAGTTGTTTAGTGGTGGACTTGGCAGTGTTACTTTTATGGTAGGACTTGATCTTAAAGGTCTTTTCCAACCTAAATTATTCTATACTATTCTAAGATTTTTAAGGAAATGTATCTCTACGGAAATTGTGGAAGCATGTGAAGAACAAAAAAAGAAAAAGGGAATAAGAATTGCATACTCATTAGTAGTCCCCTACAATAACAGCTAAATATTCACAGGAGTTGATACATACGCACTAAAAAATTATCTGTGATCCCAATGGTAATAGGAATTTTTTATCATCTGAAGGATACGAAATTTATCCTAAGCTTGAACAGTCTGAAATCAGGCAAATTTTCTACCTCTGTTGTTGTTGTTATGACAGTTTTCAAATGCTCTAGCTTCTTGATTAACATTGTGCATGTTTTAATATTCTAAGTTGCAGTAATCAAGATAGAAGTCTTATGAACTCCATAACATTCAGGCACACAAATAGTATGATAATCTCTGAATCTTTAAATATATCAACCTTCCTAAAATTTCATTTAAATCAGCCAACAAAAGTATTGAACAAAAATGATTTTATCATAATTTAAAATATTTGAGATCCAAAAGTAGTAGGTGATTTCTTAAAAATATTAGTATCTATTTTTTTAAAATTTATTATATTTTTTAAAGACCCAAATCTCTGTTTTTCAAACTTCTTTTGTCCAAAACCATTTTCTGATCTAAGTGATTCTTTTACATCTGTCATTCACAGTGGAATAATTCTCTTTCAGTACAATTTAACAGGCAGTCTCCTCACAAAACCTTTAGATACTGGGCTGTCAATTCTGTGTGTTAGTGGGACTGAGAGGAAGGGACCAACATCCTGTTTCCTTCCAATCTAATTAATCTAACTAGACTCCCTCTGAAATTTAAATTCTCTTATTATTATACTATCCCATACAATTTTAACACTGAGTCAATATTCAGTAATTTCAGCAAGCTTCTGTATCTTTGTAGCACACAAAATTAGTTTAGCTGTTCTTGCTCTCTTTTAATTCTTTTATTTTCTATTTTGTATTTTAATCCCTTTGTCTACTATTTGCATTGTCTGTTTTATTGTCACATTAAATATTCCTTTTTCAGTTAAAACATTTTGTCTGCTTGAGCTGAGTTCAAAGGTTAAATTCTGCTCATGCTGAGCATTCTTTGTAGAGCTGTAAAATTAAGAGTTGAAGAAATTGTGAATATTTTTAGAGGAATGTCCCTGAAATTGCTCAATGAAGTGGTATTGCTGCATGAAGAAAATTGGTTTTGATTAAAAAAAGCAAAAAGAAAAACTTTATTCATCTGGATGCCCTACTATTGAATATTAAAGTAACAGAATATCCTTTTTCTGTAGAAAAATGCTAATTATAGGTATGCTATTTTAATCTCGAGATTTATGCATGCACTGAAGATTTGAATATCCGAACTGTCCAATTGTCTGCTTCAGAGAAGTTTTTTTTTTTATATATATATCGTAGTACTTTTAGATGTGAGGGTTAGAGGTAGAATACAAAACTTACATAAATTTCTTGCCATTTTTTTAATAATACTAGTGATTAATAAAGAATTCAGCATTATAGCATTGACTCCTTAAAATTATTTTTTCAGGTAAAATATAAAATAAGACATTCGTCATTCAAGTATCCATCCCATTTTTTAATGAAAAATGGTTACATATACATTTATAACAATGCCCAGTAACAAGATGTTGATACCTCTGATTTAAATAGGCAAAGGGGTGTTTTTCTCACCTGTCATGTTCGGATCGATAAAAAATCATGTCAGAAAGTCCAGTACTTAAAGGAATGTAGGAGTTATGCAGCTCTTGAAAGTCATTCACTCATCTGAAATGGCAATAGTGAGATTGTATAGATCAAATTGTACTTGAGGAGTTTGTATCAATCTGAAGTAGTGTCTTCAAACTTCGAAGACAGTAAGGTTTCCTGGATCACGTACATTCTGCCTGATAAAAAGAAGAATTAACCTACTAAATAGGTCAGGTATCAGGTAGGCTGTTTAAAATGAATGAACATGACAGTGAAAAAGGCAAGTGATGGTTGAGTTGCTGTATATTGAATATAGTGATAGACCATTATTGGTAAGAAGGAAAGAAACAATGAAGGAATGATCATTCTTATGTGATAATAAAGGATAAAATCTACCTTGGAAACCCTATGAATTTGGTCAATAGGGATACTAGGAATTTGGTTTAGTTCCTGAGTCTAGCAATGCAATGCAAATATCTTTTTCCTGTGAAATAACAAATTCTTTCTGCTGCATTCATCATTGCTTCAGTGAGGTGGATACCTCTTAACTAATTTGAAGCCATGTTTCTTAGATACTTTTTAAAGAAAAACTGATCTCCATGCATGATTGATCTTTAGTGTGAGTTTATGGTTCTTACTCTGTAAGTAATAATAATGACAAAAGAATCACCAATATTGTCACCTGCTCATAAGAATATGTTGTTGTGAAAGCATGTTTTAGTTAAGAATTCTGTTTTTTTTAATGGGAAGATTTTCTACTTGTCTTTAAGGTCTACTAGTAAATGTTTGTTTACTGTGATAGAACATAGGCATTGTTGAATTGTCCAGTAGGTTTATTCCTATGTCATAGGCATTGGCCATGTTATTGCCAACATAATACAAAAACTGATGTATCACTGTGAATAGCTATATGAAGGTGAGGAAACTTCAAGTTGCCCTAAGATTCTCCTTCTCCCTGTAACTTATGCAGAAAACATGAGGAATTGGATGTGAGCTTTTTTTTTTGGGGTGCATAGAAGGTACGTCCTTTAAACTTCCTGCTAGAGCAGTACGTATGAAATGCAGAGAGATAGAGCTTGTAAAATCTGTCCATTTTACCAGCACAATATCAATCATGTGCTTTTGTCCCTAATCAGCAAATGAGATTATCAGAAGTTCATATCAGAACTGGGATTTAATTCATATCAGAACGGGATTACAACAAGCACCTCCACAGTACACCTGTGGTAGTATCCTCATAATAAGAATATTATTGTTCTACTTCCTATAGACATACCCAACAGTTGTTTCTCAGAGGTGAGGTTCCTTAATTTTATACTTGTTCTGCAAAACTTTTGGAAGCAGCATGTCGTTTATCTTCAGCATTAGTTTGGAGAATGTTCAAAACTTCTGGAACAAAACACCAGAACACCAGTTTCTGTAGAAGACCACCTACATTTGAAGTTCTCTTTTTTCTTTTCTTATCTTTCTTTTCCCTTAAATACATTGACTTAATAATTAACTACTGAAGTGGACCGATTATATGATCTCAGTTGTATGCCTTTACTTAATCAAATCCTTAGTGGCTTAAATCACTGAATAGGATTATTTTTTCTCTCTTACAGGAAAGGTAAATTTAATTAAAGTGTCAGTATTACCTAATGCAATTATTTTTCCAGAGTGTAACAGATTATTTCAGACATCTTAAAAAGCAAACAGTACTTGGAGGTTCTTACTACTAAACTGATCCATTGTTTAAGGATACTGCAGAAATCTATAAAAATTTTCTTCTTTGAATCCGTAGCTCAGAAAAGTAGTAAGAGGGGTTTATTTGCCTTTGAAGGACATTACAATGATTAACAATAGTAATAAATCAAATTACTCAGTGCATAAATCTTAATCGTATTGTTGTGTGACTCCAACTTTTGTTGTGTGGAACATCCAAGATATTATTGATGGCTGTGCAGGTGGGACTACAGTATAAATACTGTACTTTCTAGGGAGTATGTATTATTTACTTAATTTGAAAGCCTTAGACTCTGGATTCTTTAATCACAGGCATTTGAATCTAAGCACAAATGTTCTGTCTCCCCTTCCTTCCATGCCCTATTTTTCTTATAATTAAATGAGTTGGTATCTTGCTACCTTGGTATTTTTCACTCCGTTACACTACATCAAAAGGAGGAAGGCCTAGACCTCTATCGTAGATGTATTGGACCATGAGTGAACATGTTTTGATTTCATAGAGTACCTGAGTGCCTGAATTCCAAATTTACTAAAGTTGGGTATTATGAATATCTATGATATATTTCCTTTTTTGTGAAAAATATGGTAATCTCATCTTTCTTGACTAGCTTGCACATATTATACGTGACTCCAAAAAGTTTAGTAGCTTTTATCACAGTTATGTATGTGAACAAATTTCAGATTCTTTCTTTCTATCGTATTTGTCTCAATAGCTAAGAAATCTTTCCAGCTTGGATCTACGTCATATCACAGAACTGGACAACGAAACCGTGATGGAAATAGTAAAGAGATGCAAAAACCTTAATTCCCTCAATCTGTGTCTGAACTGGATCATTAATGACAGGTAACTTCGTTATAGCATCTAAGACCAGTATAAAGCAAATTTAACTAGTTGTATTAGTTGGCAACAGTTCCTCATGGCTCAGGGGTTGGAGAAGATGAATAAAAGCAAGCAGTGTTTTCTGAGTGTTTGTTCTTGCTTGTTTTGGGTAAATCATCTAGACATGTTTTACAGTGTTTGTATATTTCTGCGGTGGAGAAAAATGTAGTTATAACTGGAGGGCAGCACTTAACTGTTTCCTGTAGAGTTCATGAGAATGTTCTCCTTACCACATGTGATCGAAATGTACAATTGCAATTATGACACTTTCAGTAGGTAGCCAGTATTTAAACAGTTTTACATGCATACAAACAATGAAGCATATTTTTTACTACATAGGGAAATTTAAATTGCTTGTGGGCTAAGTACTGGAATTGATGGGTTTTTTTAGAAAGCAACAAGTCCTTCATTTTTTGGCAAAGCGACTCTCCAGAATGAGATTGAAAGAATAACTGGGGTATTACCTTAGGCTTTTCCTTTTGACTGGAATACCTCCTAGCCTGCTATATTATGCCCTTTTGATCAAGTAATCTATTTTATCATTAGGTAAATGCACACAGATGATGTATAGTTATATTGCAGATCAGATGGAAAATGAAAAATACTGAGAATTTAAAAAGCAGAAGGTTCCTTTTAAAATGAAAAAATTGAGCAAAGCCACTACGTCAAGGTGCACAGGAAAGAACATTTTGGAAAACCTTTAATAGATTGGTTTGTTATACCTAGTGCTTTAAACAAAAGGAAAGAGACATTTTTAACAGAGGGGATTCTAAAACAGTTTCATATACACCAGAATGATGTGTTTTTGCAATTGTACTTCCCATGGCTAGACTTTTTTTTCTAACATAGTCTTTTTCAAGATTTTCTGAAGTCTTTAAGAATGTGCTAAACTGTAAATGAGATTAAACATTGGTGAAAGTATAATGTTCTAAAAATGCTAAAGTTTAAATGTGTTGAGTAGGAATTACCACTGAACTTTTACTCCTTTTAGCCTTTAAGAATATTTTTCGGTTTTGTAGGTTTAAGTCAGACCCTTAATGTAACTTCACTGGTTGGTTTTGAAAGCATTTAGTTACCTCAGATCTTTCTGTCTATAGGGCCTTATTTTCATATGCAGAATAAGGCTACTTCAATGAAGAATTTCAGAAGATGTCAAAAAATAGTAAGAAGAAAATTGTGAATTTAAAAGACAGATTCTTTTCAGGTTTTAATTAAAGTGCCTAGTGTATCTTTCTGCATAAATGTTTAGAGTAGGACAGTCTTCTGAGCGTGATCTAAACTGATGTCAAACTGTTCTTGAAATTACTTTACTAGAATTACTAGAATATGAAATACATCTTCTAATTATGTGCCTGTGACTCTAAAGCTCCATATTGAATGTAGTTAAGAGTTACGAAACTTAAAAAGAAAAGGAAACCCTTTCCAGCAATGACAGATAACCTTCTGTTGTATGTAAACTTTCAGATTGGTGACTTTTGTCTCTGTAGTTCTTTCCATTTTTTCCATCATACCTGCAGTACCTTTTCAGTATGCGACTAATAACTAGAACTTTTGAATACAAATTTAAGTTCAGTTATTTAAAATAGATTCTTGCTAAAAGCAAACAAAGAGAGAATTTAGAAAATAATGCCTTTGTTAAATCTTACTCATGGGCAGTCATTTGGCAATTCAAGTATTTTTTTCCATTTTACAAGTGAGATGAAGCTCTAAATACTAGTCTTAACTTAGTAAAGTCATTTCCCCTACTCCTCCTAAATGCTGAATTACAAATTGCTGGAAATTATATAAAAAGAATGTGATACACCACTGGCCTTTAATCAGTGTAGACTGCTTCAACAGAGTATTATGAGCATATTCACTCTGAGGATATGAGTGATCCTTCAGAATTTCACAGAACTGTTCAGGTGCTTACCTTGGGTAAAAACCCTGGTTAGTTTAAACTAAGTAAATTATTTTACTAATGATTTAGGGCAAGAGCTTTATTTTTTGTTTTTTATTTGATACTATTTGATGGTTTCTAGTCAGAGGGAATGTCAGAGAAGGTTCTGCATCTTGATGCCTTTGAGTAAACCTTTTGTTTATCATTGTTTCCAACCCATATGAGATAGTAGCAGTCTAACATTTTACCTGACTCTTCGTGTTAAAATAATTTCCACCACCTCACCCTGCCCCAGCCTCCATTATCAAGCCTGCTTACTTGTGAGATCTAACTACACGCGGCTTGTATTCCAGACATTTTTCAAATTTAACAAGACACTTTTTTGTTCCATCTAGAATGACTGAGGGTTGGGGTTATTTGCTTTCATTTAAAGCCTCAGAAAACAGTTTTCTTCCATTCCTTTCTGCGGAATCAAGGGTGAAAGAAAACTAGAAGGTTTTCAAAAATACCAGTATAGCTTAAAGATGTATCTGGGAATTATCTCTTAAAGGTACTTGATTATTGGTAGGTTTTACAGCTGAAGTAAATCACTGGTTTTAAAACTTGGTTGTAGATTTCTTTATTGTTTCCAGAAATCCATAAAACTTCTTTCCATAAGCAAGGCTATGACCCCAGAACATTTATAGAGCTCTCTTGCTTGTGACACAGTGTTAGATCTAATGCTGTGACCATTACATTTCTTGCTAAGTGACTGAAAGGAACCGAAACAGAATGCAAGATCTCTGTATGGCAGGCGCTTGCTAAGATTTTTGGTGCTGTGGTTTGTTTGCACATGAAAGAATTAAAAAGAACTATTAGTCCTCCATTTTGATTAAAGCTATTTTTGTTTTTGAAAGTATGCATCTAAAAAGCTTATGTAGGGCAGCAAAAAATAACTTATTTTTACGTAACGCAAAAAATATGTTCAGTATATTTAGTTGGGATACTCTTGACATTAGTTTTAAAATGAAAGAAAAATAGGTTCTTACAATGACTTGTAAAAAAGTCTCTAAAAGTTGAGAGTTAAGCAAGATCAAAACAAGACTTATTAAAGTAATCTAACATAATGATTTCTTCTGTAAGTGTTACAGCTACCTCAAAAGCTTCATATACTATTTATCATGTTGATTAAGTACACTATAGGAACAGTCCTGCTAATTCTTTCAAATATGAACAAAACCAAACTTGTAAATCCTTTTAGTTTGCAACATGAGTAGATTATGTCAGGCCTTTGCAATTGGAAAGGAGTAAAAATGAGTTCTCTGTACATGGTCATGTGAATAACATACTCTGAGGCTTGATTTAAGTAACCTGATGACCTTGAAATTGTCTTAATGGTCACTACATTTGTTCTTTTGAATTTTAATTGATACAATAAAAATAGTGACATCTAGAAGTAAATCTCATGAGGGATTCAGGAAAACATAGTATGACGTACTGGCAAAGTTTTCAGGGCCATGTGATTTTTCTAATAGTTTGAGGAACATCTGCTGTGTCTTTTATCCATGAATGATCAAGGAGAAAGCAGCAGTTAATCGAAAGTTTTTTTGAATCTTATCACTGTGGACTTTGAGTTGCAATTCACTTCAACTTCTGTATTACATAATTCACCTAGAGATAGACATCTAAAAGCTGTGCAGTGACTGTGAAGTCTTCAGAGTATTTCTGTTTACTTAAGTCATCCTTCTTACTAAAACACTTCCTTAGTAATATTTGTATTGAGAATGTTTGATTCTCCTAATAAACAACATGGTTTATATGGAATATAAAATTGGGAATAGTGCAGATAAGGTAAGGAACTTTATCTAGAGCTACAGTGAGATTTTTTGGTGCCATAGCATGGCCAGTCATCTGGGATAATATTCCACCTCCATAACGAAATTGATGATTGGTTTTGCAGTCACAGGGTGATAGTTTCCAAACCATTCGAGAGCTTTGGTCCTTTCTCTGCAGGTGGTGCCAAGTGTTCTTGTAGTAATGTATCAAGAGCTGTATTTTTTCACATAATTTATCACATACCAATTGTGACTGACTTTGTTAGCAGCTGCTGAGATTTGCAGAGCATCTGGAGATTGTTGAGAGCAAGCTATGGTTGTGACTTGGAGGCAGTAATGTTGGCTGATGACCTTGTAGTGGTATCGCTTACCGGCATCAGACGTCTGATTAGTGATGTGGGGGAAGATAAATGTTATGTGCATCTCTCTGAGCTTTCAGCATAGGTGAGAAACTTGGATTTGGTCTGATTAGTTCTGAGAAAACTGCTGTCCTTCTCTAGTGCTTTCATGAAATATCACTGTGGATAAACCTGAGTAAATGTTGCAATGGGACAGTCTCCCCATACTGTAATGCTTAAGACTTGTTGGTGAGGATCTGGTTGGAATCCAAGGTGGAGAAACTTGAAAATACAAACTTTTGACAAGGGTGGTGATCAGAAAATCAAGATATGGAAGAAATTCAGAGGAAACATGGTAAATGATTGGAAGCAACACCATAAGCCTGAAAACCAAACTGTTTGTGGAGTGCACAGTCATGAGAAAAGAGCATTCTGTCCTTTGAAGAGGCTCCATCTGCTTTATTCTTCTGGGTCAGTAATGCAACATCGTTTTCTCAGGATTGGGTATCATTCTTGTTGGCATAGAGCATATGGGGGTTTCTGCATTGTTAGTTAGCAGAGTAAATTGTTAACATGGTCTTCCATATGCTAGAGAAGTGTTTAAAAAATTTGTGTTGACTGCCTGCCATGAGTTCATGTGAACCCATGTAATCAGCCTTGGGAGCATCTGCTGTGATCCGGATGTGTTGTGGGTAGAGGATACAGTGCTGAAGATGGTCTCAGCAGGTGATTAGCTCACTATGTTTAGTCCCAGAGCTGCTGGTCTATGTGAATGCCTCAGCATTTCGTTAGCAGACGAGCATCAGAATAGTAGCTGAGTTCTTACAGTATATTTTTAATGAAATTCAGAAATAGTAAATTATGGAATTATTTTCAAGAAAAATAATAAAATGAATCTTTTCCTGAAAGTCTAAGCCTCTGCATATTTGATGTGGAAATTATTTGAATAAAGTTAGTTCTAAAATGAAAATGTATAAAGCTTTCAGCTTGCCTCTAACTTTGCACAGGCAAAAATGTTCATTTTACCTGTGGTGACTACAAATGCTAATGTAGCATCTTACTATTCATCACCTTTTATCTGACTGAAGTGGAAATGTGCTTCAGGAGCACTGATACTTACTGCTGTCATTTTGTATAATCTGGACTTGGGGATATAGTAGAGCCTTCCAGAAAAGTAACTGTACTTTTATATGATACTTATCATGATATTTATATGATATTTATCATGAATCTAGTATTAGCAAATACTAGCATTTCTTAATTCTAATTTAATTTATTCTCTTCAGTGTTACCTGAAAGATGATCTCCTTTGAGTGCTCTGTGGATTTATCAGGTGTTTAGTCAACTACAAGAAAAATTGAACTCCATAAAAAGTTATATAATGTAGCACAAATTAATTTTACCTTTAAAATTACTTATTCTTTTGAATGTCATACTTTTTAATTAAATTTGTAAGAAAATTTGCTTCACCCTGCAGATGTGTTTTTAAATTGATTCGAGGCTGACTGTCACTGTCAGATTATTTTATATTTCAAAATAAAGCGTAGAAGTTGGACAAAGAAAAAATAATTGGCATGCTCTGGTGAATTATCTACTTTAAATTCTGGATTTATTTTTTTTTTAGTGATTATGGAAAAACATGTGAAAAAATAATCTGTTTTGATTAATCCAGAGTGGTGGGTTGTGCAGAGTTGGCTGGCTGCCAGGTGCCTACCCAGCTGTTTTGTCACTCCTCCTCCCCAACAGGACAGGAGGAGAAAAAAAGATGGAAAAACTCATGGGTTGGCATAAAGACAGGGACATTGCTCACCAGTTACTGTCACGGGCAAAATAGATTTGACTTGACTTGGGGAAGATTAATTTCTTGCCAGTTAAAAGTGGAGTAGGAGTGAGTAAAAAAACAGGGTAAAAATAAATCACCTTCCTTCACCTTCCCCTTCTTCCCAGGTTCAAATTCAGTCCTCTGCATCCTTCCCCTGAAGCAGCGCAGGGTGGTGGGGAGCAGGGGTTACAGTCAGTTCATAAGACTTAATCTCTGCGGCTCCATCCTCACGTTTTTCCTCTACTCCAGCATGGGCTTTTGTACTGTGTCTGTGTGGCAAGGTTTTGGGAATAGGGGGATGGCAGGGGTGGGTTCTGTGAGAAGATGCCAGAAGCTGATCTTGTGTTGGACAGAGCCACTTCCAGCTGGCTCCAAAACAGACCCACCGCTGGCCAAAGCTGAGGCACTCAGCGGTGTGATAACATATTTGAGAAGGGCAAAAACCAATGTGCAACAGGAGGCAGGAGAGAAGAGGGAAAATATGTGAGAGAAACAGACACCAAAGTCAGTAAAAAAGGAGGAGGAATGCCAGGCACCGGAGCAGAGATTTCTCTGCAGCCTGTGGTGAAGACCATGATGACAAGGACCATGATTCAAGGATCACCTCCTCCAAGCTCAGGAGAGGTGCATCCCAAAAAAACA
>KZ506136.1:109681-228049 GCA_002844005.1 Limosa lapponica baueri
GCTTTTCCGTCTTATTTTCTCCCCCTGTTCTGGTGAGAAAGAGGAGTGAGGGAGTGGCTTGGTAGCTCACCATAGCTCTCCAATGGCTACTGTCCTTCATGGGCTGCTCCAGTTTGAGTCTTTCTCACAGCTTCCCCAATGTGGTTCCTTTCCATGAGGTACAATCCATAAGGAACAAACTCCTCCAAGCATGGGTCCCCCACAGGCCACAGTTTCTGTTGGAAAACATGCTCCTGCATGGGCTTCTCTCTATGGGCTTACAGTTTTCCTCAGGGCATCTTCATCTGCTGCAGCATGGAGTGTGGTTGCAGTGTGGATATCTGCTCCAATGTGGACCTCCATGGGCTGCAGGGGTACAACCTGCTTCACCGTGGTCTCTTCCACAAGCTTCTGAGGAATCTGCTCTTGCACCTGGAACATCTCCTCCCCCTCCTTCTCTGACCTTGGTGTCTGCAAGGCTGTTTCTCCCATACTGTCTTCACTCCTCTCTCACCCACTCTGCTGTGCAGCATTTTTTCATTGTCTTAAATATGCTTTCCCAGAGGTGCCATCATCTTGGCCTGATATAACTCTACTGAAATATTTTGTGGTAGTTTCTTGACCTAAACATACAGAAAACAAACAAACAAGAACAGTGTTGTGTCTGTTAGCTACTGTTCTTCCATAAATAACTCCAGTTTTATTCTTGTCATAGGTTGGCCTTGTCTTACAGCCAAACACCCACCTAGCCACTCATTCCCTTCTCAGCAGATCCAGAGGGATAAAAAAAATAAAGGGAGAAAATTAGAATGAAAAAGCTCAAGGGCTGAGATAATGACAGGGAGATCACTTACCAGTTACTACTGATGGCAAAACAGATTTGACTTGGGGAAAATAAGCTCTAATTTATTCCTAGTTAAAATAGATTTGGGTAGCAAAAAAAACCAAAATGGCAAACAATAAAACCACCACCTTTCCTGCCTCTTTCCCAGGCTTACCTTTATGTCTTCGCTCCTGAGTCCTCTGCTACCCTAAGCAAGAAAGGAGGATAGGAAGAGGGGTATTACAGTCAGTACCTGGTGATTCCTTTCTGCTGCTCCTTCCTTCTCACATCTTTCCTCTACTCTGGTGTGGACTCTCCATGGGTCACAGCTCCTTTAGGATTATCTGTCTGCTCAGGCGTGGGCTTCTCCATGAGCTGAAGTGTAGCTATTTGCTCTAGTGCAGTGGAGCTCCTCCACCTCCTTCCCTAGCCTTGGTGTTTGTACTGCTGTTTCTCATGCTCTTTCTTTTCCCAAAGTGGGAAAACAGTTGCTTTGGCATTTTTATCAAATAAATTATATTTACAAATATTTGATTGGACAGATCGTTCTCATACTATCTGCAAAGTTTAACCAATGATAAAAATCAAAATGCGTTTTCTACAGTTAAATGTAACTGACCATTTATTGAGGTTTTAACCTACTAATTCTACTTCTCTCTATGAGTGGTATTAAAAGAAATAGTTTTTTAGGAATCATTTTCTGGTGGAAATGGATGGATCAGAAAGAGTAAAACTTTCAACCTGTTGTCATGATTTGCTATCCTTTTATCTTTCTTTACATACTTGAAAAGTGGGGAAAATAGTCCACTGTTGTCACGCTGCTGAAATATATGATAAATGAAGCTCTGTAAATAGTGAAAATATGAGAAGGATGATTAAGTCTGACAATTCTCATGTAAAAAACTCGAGATTATAAATATCTCCAGTGATTAGTTATTAATTTAGTGCAAGAGACTGGCATCAGCCTAAACAATTTTATGAGTTGTGGCATAAAAAAAATTTGGAAGATAGGTATGCACTGGTTAAACCAAAGGAGAAATTGCTTAGGCTTGATTGCTAATAATTAAAAATGGCAGACATGACACAAATGTGACTTGACTGTTTTCTGTATGACATTCCTTACAGAAATTGAGAAAGTGCAATGTTCCCTGAAGGCATGGAAATGACAGCGTGTTATAAATCTGAATCTGTAGTGCATCATGAAAACTGAAAGGTTCTGTATATATGTAATTTCTGTACAGATAAAATATTTGCAGTATTAGAATTTGAAGTGTACAGAAAAATAAAAAATCCAACCTATTTATGCTCAGTAAAGAAGATGTAGCCTTATTGTAGTTACTGTTGGATTCTGAGGTTACAACCTATAGTTCACTATGCAGTCAGAACAGACACAGTACTGGAAAAAAAGAGAGAAGAAGGGAGGGCAGTCTTAATGACTTACTGCACTGACTGTATTGTTTAGAGTCTGTCAGTACGTCCATTATAAAAACCATTTAAACGGAGAATACCCATGTTGTAAATTTGCTTTAGGCTGTTCCTTGCTGCTTGGGTTACAAGCTTAAAAGTAAAATAATTTCACAAGTATTTTTGGTGGGTTTCTTGTGTGTAGGTGAGCCTAAGACCCGTGTTACTGGTGGGACCATGCCATCTTATGAACAGGAAATGTGTTAAATGCTAAATGCTAATTGTCTTCAATCCTGATCAGATTAACTCAATGATCCCTCCCTTTTTCTTCTGTTAAAACCAAAGGCTGGTGTATGCTGAATTTTGAATAATGATGTTAAATAATAATAATAATAATATCATAATAATGATGTTAAATGCAGTTATTCTTGTGTTTAGAATTCAAGATTAACTAGCAAGTACTGTCTTGGAAAGGACATGAGAATTTAATATAGTTTTGAGGTAAGCTTGAAGAGGAAGATGGTGATGGAAATCAGAGTTAAGCTGACAGAATGAATGACTAGGTTGTTCTGTAATTGGTAATAATAATGTAATGAGGAAAACAAGCAGTAACATGAACTGGAAGTGATGATCATGGTGATGCCTGTAGTGTAGAGGCAGTGAACAAGTGAATGATGCAAAGAAAGTTCAAAAGGGTTAACAGTGACTTATGTTTGGATTGGAGTTTCATTGACTTCTTTGCATGCTTTGTGGTCATGATCTACTGATTTTCAGAACCATGGTGAAGTGGTCTAAGACTTCCTTCAGTCCATGCATCTAGTTTTTAATCTCCTGGAGTGAGGAAGAAACTGGTATGTGCCCACCTCTGCATGCCAGAAAGGAGCTTGGACTCAGCCAGCTTGTACAGCTAACCTTCACAGTGCCTGAGTGTTTCCAGGATTCCAGTTCTAATACACACAGAGAAGACAGGAAACACCCTGTCTGCTTATTAATTATAGCCTGGATTTTTCACTGGAAACCATTTTTATAATCTGTAGAGCACTCTGTCATTGTGCCACACCTGGAGTACTGTGTTCGTTATTGGGCTCCCCAGTACAAGAAACACATGAAGACAGTTTAGCAAAGGGCTGCTAAGATGATGAAGGGACTGGAGCATCTCTCCTAAAAAGGAAGGGCTGAGAGAGCTGGGACTGTTCAGCCTGGAGAAGAAAGAAGGCTCAGGGGGATCTTATCAGTGTATATAGATACCTGAAGGGAAGGTGCAGAGAAGATAGAGCTAGGCTCTTTTCATTGGTGTCCAGTGACAGGACCAGAGGCAATGAAACGGACTTAAACACAAGAGGTTCCTCCTGAATATCAGGAAACACTTTCCCTGTGAGGGTGACCAAGCATTGGCACAGGTTGCCCAGGAAGGCTGTGGAGTCTCCATCCTTGGACACAAGGGCTCCAGGTGGCCCTGCTTGAGCAGGAGGTTGGACCAGATGACCTCCAGAGGTCCCTGCCAACCTGATCCATTCTACGATTCTTATACTGATGCTGTTAGAGATAGTTTGTGTTTTGATTATTTAGTTAAGAAAACTGAAGGTAGATTAAGTGAGCTTCACCATAGCAGACGTCTTCCCTGGTGAGTCCTGGTTTTTCAAGGTTTGTCATGACATGTTTGGACAGACCATTATCTACTGATTCTGTAAAATGTATCAACCAAGCAGGACCTAAAGAGGGTCCTCAAGGAACGTAAGACATTGACATCATCGTCATTAATGTTATTGCTTACAGCAGAGTGAGAAAAAATTGGTTTCTGCTCTCATAGAATGAATCATATGATGGTTTAGGTTGAAAGGGACCTCATAGTGAGAAAATTCTTCCTGATATCTAGTCTGGATCTACCCTCTTTCAGTTTGAACCCATTACACCTCATCCTATCACTACATGCCCTTGTAAAAGCTCCCCCTGCAGCTTTCTTGTAGGCATGCTTTAGGTACTGGAAGGCTGCTATAAGGTCTCCCCCGAGTCTTCTCCAGGCTGAACAGTAACCCCAACTCTCTCAGTCTGTCCTCATAGGAGAGCTGCTCCAGCCCCCTCTGATCATCTTCATGGCCCTCCTCTGGATCTGCTCCAACAGCTCCATGTCCTTCTTGTGTTGAGGACTCCAAAGCTGGATGCAGCGCTCCAGGTGAGGTCTCACCAGCACAGAGTAGAAGGGCAGAATCGCCTCCCTTGTCCTGCTGGCCATGCTTCTTTTGATTTAGCCCATGATGCATTTGATTTTCTGAGCTGTGAGCACACATTGCTGGCTCGTTTTGAGATTCTCATCAACCAGCACCCCCAGGTCCTTCTCCACAGGGCTGCTCTCAAACCATTCTCCGCCCAATCTGTATTTGTGCCTGGGATTGCTGTGCCTCAGGTGCAGGACCCCTCTCATTCTTTCCCTGTCTCCCCCAGTACCAATTACCTCCTTCTACTCTGCCTCTCCTTTTCTTCTGCTTAAGATTTCATCTAGTAAGAGTCTAGTTTATCTTGCCAATGGCATTTAATGGATGATTGTGAGCCTGTGGTAGTGGTAGAGTTTAAGAGCGATGACAGAAGTTGTGCACTGGAACGGGTTTGTGAGGTTGCAGTGAATCCAACTGTGGTCTGTAGTCTGCTACTGTCACAGCACCATTGAAAACATTGTTTCCAAAGACAGAGGCAGTTTTCTATATGTGATGTCATCCCTCCTCCCCCTTTCCCCTGCTGCTGGCAACACTTTCCTACTTTTCCTTTTAAAAAAAAGAAAAGAAAAAAAGAATAAAGAAAGGAAAAGAAAAGAAAGGAAAAGAAAAGAAAGGAAAAGAAAAGAAAAGAAAAGAAAAGAAAAGAGAAAAGAAAAGAAAAGAAAACCCAACAAAAAAAACAGGAGTAGGATCTTAGTACCGTCATCAATTTATCAATGTCTAATCTTAAGCAGTTTTGGCTTTTACCAAAAAAACACCAGCTAATGCAATCTTCGGATGACCTAAAAGATTGCTAGAAAAGCAGTTTCTTTATAAATTCTCCCTGTTTCTGAAGGGGTAGAGTTAAAATAAAACTAGTTTATGTGTACTTAGCACTTTGTAGCTCAGATTTTCATATTTTTCTCAATGAGTTTAAAGAATTTTAAAGGTGGTTATTGCCACCATGATCAGTCAGTACTTCTGATGCAAATCACATCTTTATTTAACCATTTAGTTTCACACAGAGAAAGAGCCTTTGCTTTGCTGGGTCTATTTAATTCTTTACAGTAGTACTTCTGTTTCCATTGTGAAAAGAGCTCATATGAACTCTTAAAATGTTGCAAGTAGCAGGTTTTACCAAGATCTGCCAGCTTGTCATTAGTAAAGACTTTTTTCTATATCTTTGGTGAAGCATATGGATCTTTAATAAATGTAAAGTTCTCCTAATAGAGAGAACTATCTTCTGGAGGAACTGCACTTGCCAGTAGTGTTTTCCTAGCTTCTTTCTTAAGTTTTACACAGTCAAAGTGAAAGCAAGCTACATTGAAATATGAATCCAATTGGAAAGCTATTTAAATTGTGTAGCTAGTAAAATAAATAGATTTCTCTTTTGTTCACTTTTAGGACAAGAGTCTTCACAAATAGAAATGACAAGTCATTAATGATTAATACTTTCATTCTATTCATATAACATGAACTAATGTACTTTTAAATGAATGTTCTGTAGAAGTCAGCAAAAGAACAAGCCATACATGATACATCTGGCATCACACAAAAAAATTTTGTGTGTTAAAATAGACCTTACCCCTGTTATCTGAGGTTAGTGAAATTAAAGTTTTGGAATGGTTTCTGATATATTTTGGTATTGTTTCCATTTTATTTATCTTTAGTTATTTTTGTTTCCAATGTATATATTTTAAAGCTTATGCTTTTGTTTCTTCCTTTTATATATGTAATATAGTGTGTGTGTAACAAAGAGTGGTTTTTGGGTGGGCGATGACAGATTTTTGCATTTGTGTAGGCACGCTAAAGGTGTTGTGTATATGAATGCTTCCTATTTAAGGAAGTCTAGATCTAAGTAAGAATTACATCTAGGTAAATTCCTAATTCTGAGTTTCTATAACTTGTTTGCTTCAGAATTAACATATCAGTCAGTCGTATTTTTTTAGTTGAAGCCCCACTGTGTTCCTGTTTCAGACTTTACCAAGAGTTAGGCCTGCTGAACCCTTTGTGCCAAAATGTGAGGCTGCATGCAAGACCTGAGCCTGTTGGCAAGAAGGATGCAGTCATTTGCTGCTTGCAGACCCTGCCTGGTGCAGAGTCGAACAGAACCCAAAGGCTAAGTCTGGTGGTCCACCTATTATTAAACAAATGGGAGTTTTATTTTCATTATTCTCTTTTTATTTTATTATTAATATTGCATTAAAGTAGTGTAGTTTCTTCTGAACTTGTAAATCTCTTTATGTCTCCTCCTCTTCTCCTTGGAGTGAGAGGTGGGGGGAGAGCATCTGTCACCTATAACTGGCCAGTTTGGCCTAAACCACGACACTAAGCAAGGTCTGTCAGATGGCATTCAAATATTCACACAGTCTTTTCAGATATTGAAAGTACTTTCCTACTGTGAATGAAATACTTAAGCAGAATGTCTTACCTTCAGAACTTTATAGTTCTATTGTTTACAAGCTGTGTATTTCTCTTGGCTGACAGTTTTCATGGGTTTATTTTTCTACAAATCTGTGTGCAGTGGTTCTGATTTTTTTTAAAGTGATCCTTTAAATTTTGAAATTATGTAGGCTCTATTGAGATAATTCCTTTCCTCAGTTACTTGATATAGGCTAGATGTTTTTTTATACTTGCATTTTAAAAACTACAGAAAAACTAAAAATATGAAATAGTTTGGTTAAAAATTCAGATTATTGCTAGTGTATTATAACTATAGGTTTTTTTTGTTTACTGATATATGACCCAATACAGTAAAATAATTTACATAGATAGTGTGATTCCGTACTCATTTAGACTCTTCTCATATAAACACATGTAAATTCAGTTTCTGGGTTATAACAATGTTTAAAACTCTTAGCTATTAGAATACAAACATAATTGATCACTTAGACTTTAAAGAACCTGTTTCTCTAATCTGTATTGCAAACTGTAGTCCCATTTCTACTTTCAGACATATCAATTAAATATTGGCCATCTGAATTTGGCTTAGAAAGTTTGTGTCATCCTTTAGCATTTCACAGGGGAAAAATAAAAAGCGTGTGCACAACCTTTCATCCATTAGTTGTCTTCTGGCCTGAGAGACTGTGGCAGGAATTTAAAGTGATATTAGACTCCCCTGAGGCAACCAAACAATAAGGAAAATACATTCTGTGCAACATAGTTGTGCTCAGTGGTCCCCATTTGGACTGTTTTCCTTCCTGTTTCTGGTCTCCTTGTTGATGACAGTAGCGGCAGAATTGCCAATCTTTGTGACAGCGTTGAGCTGACTGTAATGGACATTCTTTTTTTTACATAACAGCAATAGTAGCTCAGAAATTTCAGGTTACCTTTACCCCTCAATTAATTATTGAACCAAAAAATCCATTTTATTTTAGTACTCTATAAACTTCCAGGGCAAAATAATGGTCTTTTCTTTAAATTTAACATTCAGAATTCAAAAGAACAGTATTGAAATACAATTAAGAACTAGATTTTCTAGTAATATTTTACTTTTCCAAATATTAATTGAAAACTAAGGCTCTTGCCTTTACATAGATGGACCTCTTAAACTTCAAATAATCCCATTTGCAGTATCAATTAATCACTTTTAAAAATCATATATTATGATATCAATGAATTGCAGTCTACATGAACTACATTTCAAAGAACGAGTACAATATGGAAGTATTCTTTAGTATTCTTTAGTTGTTGTTCATCAGAACAACTTCTGTACTCCCTCTTCTCCTTACCTGTAATGCTAAACGATTGTCTTAATCATATGCTCTAAGCAAAAAGATAAAAGTTCTTA
This sequence comes from Limosa lapponica baueri, assembly GCA_002844005.1. Taxonomy (NCBI): domain Eukaryota; kingdom Metazoa; phylum Chordata; class Aves; order Charadriiformes; family Scolopacidae; genus Limosa; species Limosa lapponica. Next base: position 117,870 of record KZ506136.1, read on the forward strand.
CTATGAGGACATTCTTGTGTCATTCTCTCCTAAAAAATACGTTTGGTTATTCTGATTATTATATAATTGGTGTAACAAAACATACTTCATTTCTGTGCTTGACAGATTTCTTTGGCTAAGTAAAATGTTGTCTTGTTTCGAAAAAAGAAATCTTACTGCAGTATTGAAGTATATATTATGTATATGTTTTTATATATATAAAGAATTTGATTAAATATTTAAGAACTTGAGGTCAAATATTAAAATAAGCATTTCAGAAGAATTCTCAATAGCACATAGACTTTTATTTTTGCTTGTAACATTGTTTTGATTTATTGCTTTCCTTTATATAGTATATGTAGCTCAATAGTCAATACTGTCAAATATTTGGTGAATAGAATTTGCAAAAATGTGTCCTGGTTAGCCCTGATCTAAATGGTGATATATTAATATATCTATGAATCTGCATACCTGTGAGTTTTATGAAAAAAAATAAGGAGAAGCAGTGTGAAAACTATGATTATTTTTAAAAACCAGTGGAAAATTTAAGAGTTTGAATTTTCACTGTTATATCCGTTTTTTGCTAACATAGCAATCATAAAACATAGAAGTTGAAGAGGTTTATTTATTTTTTTAAAAAGCGTGGGTAGGTTGATCTCTCCAAGGGCTGTTCCAAACACCTCAATACAATTAATGTACAAAACTGTACTGTAATGTATAGTAATATAAAATGTGTAGCTTTTGGAAATTAAAGGGAAATGCTGTTTTCGCATTAATTTATTTTTTGTTTTTATTTTTCCTTTTTGATAAAATACTTTTCCATAATTTTGCATTACAGATGTCTGTAAGTGAACGATAAACCTTGTGAAAAACCTCCCTGTAGCATTTTTTTGCACTAGCTGTCAAAATGGAAACTGTAAGGATAGAAATAATAACAGGTGCTGATTTTTTTTTTCTTCTCTAAATCTTGCCCTAATCTCTGATCCTTTCATTTACAGGCTTATTAAAACATTAATTATTGTTTATTCAGTTTTTACTGGCTTCAGTTCAGATTTGATTGTTTACACCTCTAACGATCACAGAATTTAACCTTTAAGTTCTCTAAGTTTCTCCTGAATTTCTGAGAATTTTCTCCATTTGTGTAAGTAACATACTCTGTAGGCTTTTTGGATTGTTTTTTTTTTTAGTGCGTGGATGTCTTTTGGAACAGAGATAATTAGTATGGTTATAAAGCATTATTCAAAATGAAGCTGAACAATGGACTTTTTCCTGGTAAATTAATACTTTTCAAACAACTAACTATGCTTGAAACAAGAATTATATCAGGAATTAAACCATGTTGTGCTGGACATAGTTTCATGTTGTTAAAAATTAAAATGCACCCTGTGATCTCAAGATCAGAGTAGCTGTGGCTACTTGGTTGGACCAGAAGACAGTGACAGTGCTCCCACAGCTAGGAATAGTTTGAGGCCTAGAGTTGCACCTTGGCAGGAAGCTATGATCTGTGGGAAAGAGCTGGGAAAGAACTATTTGGCTGCCCCAACCACTCTGAATGTTATGGATTACAGTGACATTATATGATAATATTCTGTTAATTTAATCTCTGGGCAATTTTTGCTCTCTGGTTACTTGGCTTTTTCAGTCTGTCTTCATGTGCTGTCCAGGTGCTCCCAGCAGCTTCACTTAATTGTCCTTTAAAAAGAGTTCGCTTACCAATGATCGTTCTTCCCAATTTGTTTGGAAATTACACTTTACTTGTCTTCGTTATTATCTTTAGTATTTTGAGTCAAGACTGTATCTCTTGTTTGTACAGTGTTTAACACAATCTTCAGCCCAGTCTTCATATTGGCAAGACAATGCTCCAGCTGCATGCCCTAGCTTGTGAGGGATGAGAAGGCAAGCTGCTGTGCCTCTATGTCTTAGTAAACTTGTCCTTTCAGTCAGAAGCTGTGATTCCAGACCCTGCATGCAACCGTCAGACAGTGGATGATCAAAACTGGTGTTGTACTGTAGTTTACTGGTGGTTTAGGTGAGGATTTTCAAGAAAACTTTTCCCTAGACATTCCCAACGCGTATTTTTACAGTCCGTAGGGCCTAAGACAAGGACTCAAAATAATTTCCTGAAATTAAACTGAAGATCCAGTGACATATTTTAGCTGTAAGCTCAATTTTTATCACACTTCTCTTTCAAGCTTCATTTTTTATACATACTTTGAGTACTTAAAGGGTAAAATCAAGTATTGCAGAGCAAGGTGGATCTTGTCCTTTTTAGACTGCAAATTTTGCTAGTCATTGTAGCAGGAGAGAAGGCCTTCTAAGTATGCATCCTTCTTCCTATGCTGCCTATTGCCTGTCACAATTACTCCTTTTCAGCAAATGCCTTGAAAGTAATGGTATTAAACAGAAACTTGCATCAAAGTGATTTTTGTTGCAGTAAGTCATACAATCATATAAAGATTCATTTATATTGTTCAATTGCATCTTAAAAGGGCTACAGGAAAAGCAAATAAATAATTTTTTTTAGGTACTTGGATGAGCAGCAGGTCTCAGTTTACAGTATCTTAAAATCCACTGGTGGTGTACTTTAGATAAGTAAACCAGCTATGTTCAAGTTAAAAAACACCATTTGAATATCAATGCAGTTGTAAATTTCTAGAAACAAGAGCTGCGCAAAAAATCCTCTACTTCGAAACAGAAGTTCTTTCAACAAATACATTCACTGTTAATGACTCTTACAACATACTTTAAGAATGTAAGAATTGCATGTGATTTAAACCATTGTTTTTACTCATGCTGTTTACTTACTGTAAGTACAGATGACATTTTACAATTTTTGCCATAAAGGTTTCCATTATCTAACATAATATTTTAATATTTCCTGATACACCAAGATACTTTTTTGCACTGAAATATGAAATATTGTATAACATCCATATACATAAATATATGTACATACATGCATGTTATGCAGAATTTGTTCAGGAACTTCAAAGTGAATTTTTGTACAGAATTTTCCATAAAGACTGTATGTTTGAACACAGGAGGGAAAGTTTTACTGATAAATACACAGTGTCAGGACTTTTAAGTCATACATCAAGACCAAATAGTATTATAGAAATATTAGATTAAAGCTAATAATATGATATCATTAAATCTGCTTTATGAACTTATTCTCAGTCTTAGAAAATTGATGTGACTTCTCCAAGTCCATCATAACATCACTTTTTAAAAAAGGATTAAAATCCTAATTACACTTACACATTCTACAAGAAATTCATTTCACTATTTTTCCACATGGAAATTGCTAGTAGCTGTCTGTGCCTGTCTCATGAAGGAATCCATTCCTAAAATGGGATACTCTGTAATTTTCCATTAACAATCATCGGTATTTCGATTAATGGCATAGCAGAAAGATAAAAATATATTGTTTTTCTATCATCTCACCTTTGGCATCACACAATAAGTACCTGTATAGGAGAGGAAGGGATAATGAAAAACGAGGAGGCATTTCTAATACTGAATTATCCGATGGAAAATCCAACTGTTAGGAATTGCTAAGCCTTCTTGACGTGCATGGGTGATTTAGACTGTGTCTGTATAAAACTAAATACTCATTTTACTACTTAAAAACCAGGGGGTCTAAGTGAGCCAAAGGATAAACGAAAGTGTGAATTGTTGGGAAAAAACTCTTTTATTATGATAATAGTGAAGCACACAAATGTTCATTTAGGACACAGTATTTGGGAGATTATTTCTGACATATTTGTCACTTTTCATTATAGTATGTGATTTAAGACAATTTTTTTCATTTCAGCTTCCACTCATGACTGTAAGTGTAAAATGCTGTTCTGCTGTAACATTAGCATGAAGAGGTGATTGAGAATCCCATACTTCTGCTTTTTATTTAGTATGTGTGGGAAACGATGGAGGTGATGATTTGTCTAATTGCTCTACTGTAGTTACAATTGTAGAGAAAAGGTCAATCTAGTCATTGTCAATTAAACCACGAAAGAAAACACGTTTATAGCCCTGAAGAACCATTATGTCAATTTTATGCTGCTCATCAGTGTATAACACGTTTGCTAGGGTACATAAATCTTATCTTTGTGGAATTACAGCAGACTTGCTCTATTACAGGCACTTGGTGCTGCTGAGTAGAGATAACCTTAAGTATTGTCTGTTAATTGCACGTTCTTTCTTTGTCGCATGTTTCTCAAGATTTGTGTACAGTAAAACCTGGCTGCTTTAATGAATAGAAATGGATGTAACAGATTGCAATTTGACCCTTCTATTTTCACATAGTAAAGACATGATGGGTGACAGGACAGAATCTGTAGCTTGTAGCTGCTATAGTTGTGTTGGTATCAACTTCAACAGATGATTAGGGGATACTTGTTAAAATTGCAAATGTTCCATTTTAGGTACCTTCCATGCCCTTTGGGAAAGTCTAGTATCTCCTGTGGGTACTATTGTAGGGACTACTTCTTTTCTAAGAACTTGTGTACTATAGTTACTCTTAAGCGACAAGCAAGCACGACAAAGAAAATCAAACGTGGATACAAATATTAAGTGAAACTCCAACCATTATGATTGGCCAGTAGTCATTTTGTCTTTCTCTCCTGTATTCTAGTATGATTAACAAAGTGACCCTCGTTTGATGTCTTCCTTCTCTTTACTTTGCTAGTTTGCTATTCTGCCACTTAAGCAATCCTGTTTCTCCACTTTTGGCTGTTATCTGTGGCAGCAATACCATCTCCATATTGGTCTGGCTGGCTACTGCAGCCACCTCTGACTAATTTAGTCAAGTTTAGCTCTATATGGCTGGAAAATAGTCACAGATGGAGTGGTGCACTTCACTCATAAGAGAGCAGCAGCAATATATTTATTGATACAAAACATGGATTTAACAAAGTTTGATAGTAAATGCGACAGTGATTTAACAAGATTCGATGGCAAGGTGCACTTGGTTATTTACTGCAGAGAGGACAGGGTCAGACAAGCTGTCAGGAAGACCCTCCCATTGAGTCACAAGGTTCAGAAAGGACTTCCTTGCTTTCTAAGCTGCTTTTCAGAGAGGAGTCTAGGTGTAGCTGGATCCAGTCATAGTCCCAGACTTGGTTGCTGGTTTATGTCTAAAAGATTATATATGCACACTCAATCCTTTATATCACTTAGCTGAGATTTCAAAGTTTAGCATGCTTGCTTAGCAAGTGACCCCCAGTCACTTACTGGGGATCTGTTGTGGCAAGGAATCTCTGAATCTTGAGAAGTAACCTTGAGAGGTGTCCCTGCTCTAGGGGAGATCCTGGCGTGCAGCCCGCTGCCACGCAGGAGAGCTCAAAAGTCTCTTGAGCTGTCCACTGTTTATGGGGCTAAGATGATTGGCTTATATTTGCATATTCACCACAGTACTGGTATTGTGGTTAGTTAGGTGAGCACATTGCTCAAGTTAGCCCTTGGCTATTGTGTTGTTATCTGTCTCCCCAAAACCACCTTTGAGCCAGTTGCAGCCGTCATGACTACATGCACCCATTGTGACCACCATGGGTGGTTATCGCTTGGGCAAGGTTACAGGAGGTGAAGGCCAGGAAAAGGTCAGGTTGGTGGTGGAGCACCCTGTAACAACAACATAAAATGAATTTGCTGTGCTGTGCAGCTTTAAGGAACAGTTATGATTTTTTTCATCTCTCATTGCTCTGCCAGGTCAAGCTTAGATCAGCCCTCACAATCAGTCTCTTCTGGTCATAGGGGTGCAGACTAATATTATTGGTTATGGAAAAGCTTGACACAACCATAGGAATAACGGGAAATAATCTTGTGGGTTCAAGTTCCATTTGAGCAAAATTTCTCATTATGTAATGGTAGTTTGAGAAGAAACCATCCAGCAGTCCATTATTTTCCAGTGTTTTCTGTCCCTATACAGATTTTAGGAAGACTTTTTTTTTCAGGTGGAGGCAATAAAAATAAAGAACATAGTTTCTTGTTAGTAGCTGTATAATAAACTTTTTGTGAGTCTATTCCACAATTGCGCTGATGGTACGGTACAGAGTAGGAACAAGAAAGATGATGAAACTAATTTTTACCTACATACTAAAATATGCAAAATAATTTGATAAACGTTTTTCCTTGTTAAAGGGAACGAACAGTTTAATAGAGCCACTTTCACTGTCTTTAGATCCTCATTTTAGCTTCTTATAACTGAAAACACCTTCTTCCTCCCCTGCTGTCAGTTTTTGTACATAAAAATTATTTAATAATAAATCTTAGAAAGACTTACTATGTTATTACATAGGAGAATAGATGTATGGAGTATTTTGAAATTTAAAGGAATATATAATAAATTAACTAGTCTATTTTTTCTACCCTCTGTGATGGGTTTTTTTTTGGTGGGTGTTTTTGTTTTTGTATAAACGAAATCTTTTGCACACCATTAAGGCAATATTTTGCAGGTTACTCTAGGAACACAAACATCCAGTAATGCAGTACTCTCTAAATGAGAGTATATGAGAGAAAAACAACCAACCAGCTCTTGATTAAGAATAAAATACCAAATGTATAAGTAGTAAATTTAATTCAAAATTAAACACTAAAAGTTACTGACTGTTTCATCACGGTCATCTGAATGAGAGAAGAGCATTCAATAACGCAGATTAAATTCTACTGCAGATTTCTACTTCATTTAAGTAAGTGACATTGATACAGAAACTCATGTGATGCAAATATAATTTTATATTGCGTTGTTAGAAGGCCTGTTCTTTCTGCTTACAAAGACTTTGAGACCTGCTTAACCTTTATGTTGAACTTGCATAGTCTGAAAGGGTTACAGGGTGACAGCAAATATCTAGATTGTCATCTATTCAAAACCTCAAACTGGTAATAAGGCTAGACAAAGAGTATTTGTAATGCATAGTAATGTTAAATATTGAAATACTTCAGCTAATTTTGATATAGTACATATCAAAAAAGACAGCAGTATCTTAACCATGACACCTTTTTATTCTACTTTTTTTTTTCCACCCTTGATTCTCTCCAGGATACACACACAAAACAGAGGTCAGTTAACAGCATAATTCAATATAAGTACTCTCCTGACAGCCATATTGAGTGATTATGTTTCTGTATGTTGTCCTGAAAATGTGTTTCGCACCAACAGATTGTAGAGACCGTTTTTTATCCAAAAAGAGTTTCAATGACTGTCAGTGTATGGTAACATCTTATCTGCAAATTCTATTCTTATTCAAATGATCAGCAAGGAATAAATTAATTTTAAAGAAAATGTTCAGAAATGGAAAAAACACTAACAGTTTCATAAACTGGTGATAATTTCAATGGAGTTGAGCCAAAATGCATAGGTTGTTCTGCTGACAGAAATGAGAACAAACTCAGTGGAAACAGAGAAAATGTCTTTTAAAGACTTACAGTGACAATCAAGGTTAAGGTTGGTATTGAAGTTGACACCATTTTTCTTTGTGAAGAGTTCAATAGAGGAACATAAAACGATGTAGAAATCTATGATTAAATATTTGTACATGTGAAGTCCTCATTTCTTTTCTTCAATGGAAATCACTCAAGATATAAAAATGTGAAAACCAGTTTTCTGTGCTGTTGGAACATAATGAAAAAATAGAGTTTTTCTCCAAATAAGCCAATTATTAATCCACATGCCTGGAAATACCCTAAGAGAAAAGCTGAGTCTTTCATCATACCTCAAAAAGTAAGGTTCCCACTGTGTCAGACCACAGGTTGTTTTCTTATGTTGCCAACACCTAATAGAGCTGTATATGTCGAATCGGAACACTGAATCAAAATTAATTAAAAAAGGAATCTAGAAATTTACTTAACCTCTCAATTATGACTTTAACCTAAAGAGTTATTTTGTTAACACATGATAGGAACACATGATAGGAACATTGGTAATATAATGTTGAAAGATTAATTGCTTTTGTGGTACGTAGCAGCGTGATGGAGATATTCACAGATGTATTCATATCAGTGGAGTTGTCCAAAATACCTAGAAGGCAAAACCACAAATACCAAAGCACCATATTTAGAAAGAGGGCATAGAACAGTAACAAAAGGCAGAGGCATAGACAGCTGCTTACAGCTGAGCACCAAACAGCAGCTGCGAGTTGGCTGATTATTTTTTTTCCAGGTGAGTAGATTGGCATTATTCAAAAGAACACACATGACTGAATGGCCGTGCAGCTGCTATTCTTGTGAAGCGTTTGTGCATATGTCGCCTGGCTGACTGCAAGTTCTGCCAGGCTCTCTGTAGGTTTCTGGACAACCTTACCTTGGTGTATTTGGTCAGAGCAGGCTTTGGAGTTATTTCAGCACCCCATCATTTGTTGTGTTTTGAACCAACTGTTTTGCCATGCAGTGCATTTTTGATCACTTCCTTTTGAGGGGTCATGGGGAAATACTCTTGAAAGGCCAAATCAATGTTAGATGGACCATGTTCTTCTCTCTCTCCATACTCTCCATACCTCTTATGGCATATTTTTTGGTTCTTTTTATGGTTTTGTTTTGATTTTGTTAGAAAAACATTTGATGAAATGGTGAAATCTAATAGAATTGGTATGACTAGGAGCTATGCCTCAGAATTGCAGGTATTGTGGGTGTGAAGTGGGAGTTGAGTGAAGGTCTTACCAGACTAGAGTGTCACTCTTATTTTCCAAAAGAAAGAATAAACTGGTGGTATGTGGGGCTAGATACTGTGTCTAGATATTTATATTTGTATTAATTTATGTTGTAAGTGAAGTTGCAACTGTTGTTTTTTTCCATTCATCCTATGTCTGTGCTACCATCTGGTTACAGAGTCAAACATTCTGGCAGATAAATCTTAGTACTTTCAGCAGGAAGCTATAGCACAACAGGTTCCAGGGAGAAGAATCATGCCAGGGTTTGGAGGCACTATGACCTTTGCACTTCTCTGTTGTGTGGAAAGCAAGGGACAAGATGAAGCTGTTGAATTTATTATTACTGCATAACCTTTGAAAGGTCAGGGTATGTAGGATATTTGTTGTCTGGGGCCTTTGATAGGCCTTGTAAAATAATTTTCCATTACTTTTAAGTGTGTTTCTGAGGATCAACAGAGAAGTAGAGCCTGGACACCTGCAGTGCTTGTCTTGAGCTCTTGATACACAGAGCAGGATACTGGACTTGTGGGAAGGATTGTTGGACTGAGAGACTGAAATTAACAAGCCAAAATGATGTTGTATATGTTATTCAGTAGTTCAAGTTTTACCCACACTTTTTGCTCAATGTTATTCATTAAATAATGTCTGCTCAAAAGTTATGAAAGAGTAGTTGACTCTTAAAGTTTTAAATTAGTTTCACACTAAATAGCAAGTACCCAAGGAAGAGAAATTTTATTTTTAACATCATCCTGTATTGCAAGCAGAATAAGCTTTGCACTTAAGAGAAAGAAAACATTATGTATTTATTTGCATAATAGATTGTTTGAAAAAGAAAATTAAGAAATGCTGAGGCATTCTGGGAAATTGTATGGTCCTGCGAATATGACATCAGAGTTGAGTGCTATTATAGGCTTTACTGTTACTGTCTTTTTTAGTTTAACTCATTTAAACTGGCAATGACTATTTCTTTCTCTATAAAATAAGAAGGGGAAATTATCTTTTTAAGGACTACTAATTAAAAGATCACAAATATTTATTGTTTTATCTACAAAGCCTAACTGAAGTGGAGCGAGATCATTCATTGTATACATTTGGAATTGAATTTAAGAAAAGCAGAAATGGCTATATTTCAGTATCTAATAATTTGAGTATCTGTCTTAAGATTTAAGAGTCTGATACCATACATCAGATTTGTAATGTTTGTAGCTCTGCAGGATTCTTTTCATATATTGAAAAAAGACTAAATGAAATAGAGTGTAATATCATTTATTTATAAAGACAGCATTTTATAGATTAGAGATTTACTGTATTCATTTTTCATTTGTGCTGTGCTTCCCCCAAAAAAAGAATAAGAATCTATTAAATACTTGCAGAAAAAGCTCAGAATGCATCACTTGCTGCTGTAGTACTGGGAATTCTCTTAATACTTAACAGAAGTTGAGATTTGTAGCTGTAGTATTCCCTTGCAAGGGACATAACACTTGATCGCTGGGGAAGTTTCTTCTTTCTTCTTCCTGGGTAGTCTTGTCACGTTTATTGCTTTCTCAACAGAATAGGGACTATGAAATATTTATTCATAAATTTGAAGACTAGTCTAGCTCATATTTATAAATCCAATTTTTATGTCCTTCAGAATGAAGTTAATATCTTTCTTTTACTTTAGAATCTTACTCTTATTTTCCCATGCATTTTGCTTTCTTAATTAGAACCTAAGTTGGTGTCATATATTGAAAGAGATTGATAAGAGATCAACAGTCACTCATTATTTGTATGTATATCTTCTAGGTGTATATAGAATTACAGCTGGTAAAATCTCTGGATGATGAAAGAAGGAGGGAAATAGTAAATAATGGTGACGGTAGACGGTTGATGCCAAGCCATCTAGATTATTTTAGTCAACTAAGACCATGCTTAAAAAAATACATTTCAGCATAGCCACACAAAAAATTGTATATTTAGGAAAAAAAAGAATGCAGAATATACTTACACAATGGAGGAGGAGTTACACCTATGAGAGCAGTGATTCTGAAACAGACTTAGGGATTATGAAGAGTAAAGTAAACTCAAGCTGCTGTCTTTGCATATACCTTTAAAAAGGATAATATCACAATGTGACAAACAATTCCCATATTAATATTTTTTAAAATGAAGGAATACGGTCTTCTAACATTTCAGAAAAATGCAAAGGCAATTGACTTGCAAAGCAGGTGTAGAAGAGTTTTAAGATATCAGTGTCGAGGTTTAGGCTGAATTGGCCAATTATGGGTGACAGATGCTTTCCCCCCACCTCTCACTCTGAGGAGAAGAGGAGGAGATATAAAGAGATTTACGAGTCTAGAAGGCGCTAAACTACTTTAATGAAATATTAATAATAAAATAAAAAGAAAATAATGAAAATAGACACAATATATATAAAACCGTATCAAGCTCCCAGGATGACGTCACTAGCAGGCACTGGGAAAGTCCCAGACTGGACTCAGCGATGGATAGGAATTGGATTCCAGCTCTGGAGTCAGGAATACATGGATTGGGATCAAAGGCAGATGAAAAGACAGGGTCCTCTTCGGATATCAGCCATTGGAGAAAGAGACCTGACCCTTTGATCCCTCAGCTTTTATACTGAACATGGGGCAGATGGGATGGAATACCCCTGTTGGTCAGTTTTGGGTCACCTATCCTGTCCACTCCTCCCTGCAGGTGGGAACCCTTTACGCTTTTCTGTTTCCGACCCTCCAGTGGGGCAAATAACGAAATAAGCTGACCTTGGTTGTTATAGCAATAAGTATAAGGAAGAGCCTCTCTGTATACCGTTCCTTGGCATCAACTATAAACACAGGTCTTATCACTCTGAGAATGAACAGTTTTCCGCACACATGCTGTTAATTTCAGAGAGTTAGAAGAGGCCTAGCTAAGAAGTAAAATTACTGAACTGAAACCAGGACCAGTTTTACCTCAAACCAGGACAAAAGGTGACATTTTTAAATCTGTAAATAATTATGAAAGAACTTGTATTTGGAAATAGACACTTAAATCTGAAATGAAATGAATTTTAAATAATAATTATATCTTATAATTACTTACAAACAAAAGTGAGTTCTGCATAATTCTTTTTTTAATTTTCAGATTGCAACTGATGTTTCTTAAATTTTCCATAAGCCACTGGCTTACAAGTATATAATTAGAATAGGATCACTCAGTGTGGAGCTCAGGCGGTCTGTAGTATAGCACCCTGTTCATACCAGACTAGGACAGTTCAGTATCAAAAGTCTCCAAGGACAGGGTCTGCACAACCTTTCTGGGCAATTTATGCCACTGCTTGACCCTCCTCGTGAGGAAAAAGTCTGAAGTAGATGCCCAATTTGAAACTCCTGTTTCAACTTACATTTTTTTCTCTCTCTCCCAGCGTGTATTCCTATTAAGAGCCTTGCTCTAGTAATGACCTTGCTCCTGATAATGACCTTGTAGGTACAGGAGTGCTGCTTTATGTTCCCCCAAACCATCTCTCCTCCAGGCTGAAAATGGACCTCTCCCTCCACCTCTCCTCACAGGGCCTGTGCTCCAGCCCCAGAGCATTGTGGAGGGATACTGTTGACCTTTGCTTCCAGGGTGCACTGCCAGCTCATGTTCATTTTGCTGTTTTCCACGACTCCGGGTCCTTTTCTGCAGAATTGCTTCCCATCCAATCTGTTCAGAGTCTGTACCATTGGAAAGTCCTTCCCCTTGTAGACAAGTGCAGATCAAGATAGTTAATAAATTTCAGATTGATTTACTGCAGTTATTTCATTGTTATAAACTCTGCTGATGTTTGAAAATCCAGAGAACAGGAATTGTTTTTTTAGGATCTTTGAGTGACATAAATGGTTTAGGATTGCTCGCCATTTATATCAGGAGCTTGGTAGCTGCACAATTTTTTCATGGCTGACATCTCAATTGTAAGATGAGCTTGTTGAATGTTGCTTCACATAGCAGCAGCTAGCTCAGAAAGTTGTAATAGTGTCTTTTGGGAGGAAGAGAATGACAACTGTTGGTACTGTACCACATAGCTCAAAGAGTGAGTGAATTCAGAATTGTTTAGATGTATAGAACGTAAAATTTAATTTAACTACTGTTCCTGAAAAATATTCACAATTTTTCTATGCTACTACATGCACACTCAGCATTTGTGGACGTATTTTATAAATAAAAATATTGTACAAAATTCTTGTCTGTTTTTTGTGGGTAAATCCAGATTAGTTTCTACACATTTTCTGGCTCTTTTTTAAGTGTAGCCTGGTGCTCTACAATAGATCCCTACAACTTCCCTAGAACTCTCATATGCCTGCCCGGGTTAGGCAAGAATACATGTAAATTGTTTTATTTATCTTCATATAATATCTTTTTTTTTGTTGTTTATTTTTTCATGTAGCTGACTATAGTGGGTATTATATAACCTACAGTAACCTTTAAAGAAAGTCTCATACAATGTATGCTTTAGGCAGTGATTAGCCTCATAAATTCTGGTTCACAATGCATCTGTAATTATTGTTAAAGCCTTAGGATATTAGCAGGACATTAAACAGGCCATGTTTTTTTCTTTACATATTGTGTAATGCTTCTGTAATGTCTCAGAAAAAAAAAAATTGGTATTTAGATATAATTAACCTAAAGAGCTTTTAAGAGATTACAAGTTGAGCCAGGCAAAATGGTGTAAGCCTTTCATGTTTTATTAAAGAGCCTTCTTGAATGGTTTATACTGTCCCATGGCTGCAACAACTTAAATGTGAGATTCTTCTTTTTTACTGGGTATAATCATGATTTTGTTTTATGCAAGCCATGTCTTATGTAATCTTTTCATTTGAGTCTTGTATTAAACTTACTCAGATTTCAGTTTTTCTTATGGGAAAAGAAAAAAATTCAGGAAAGAAGTCAAATAACTTCAGTAATCTGTGAGAACATATTTGAAGATGAGATACTCAACATAATACTGACAAGATGTAAATGCTTATAGTGGGGTTTATGGGTAAGTATCTTTTCCTAAATAAAAAAGAGGTTCATTCTGCTCATTGGAATACTTGGAAGACATTGGCAAAACAGTAGGGCTGATGAGAAACTAAATGGAATTAAACAGTTCTTGAAGTAATACTGAGAAACACTTATTTTCAGTTTGCAACTCAAGGTGTTTGGTGTGGTTATTTAGATGAGCTTAGTACCAGTAAATATGTATTTTTACAGGAAGAGGCTGATAATAATAGATGAGTAAATTTCATTTATTTTTTGTGAAAAACTGGAACTTAGGCACTAAATTTTAGTAGAACTCACCTTTTTTTTTTTTAATGAGGTATTATAAAGAATATTGAAGTTATGTTCACAGATGTAATATCCATAGATTTTATTAAAACCTTTAATGATCATTATTCTGTCTGTTAATGGAGATTAATATAATTAATACAGATAAAGAAATACTTTTGCACTTCTTACTGCCACTTATGCAATAAAAACGTTTCCTGGAAAAAGCTGGCAGGATCATTTATGTATGCTTCACCCATATTAAAAATAACTAATACTGTCTTTGGAACTTTAAAAAAGCATTTGGCATTGATATTACAAGCATGATGTCTTCTTCTTCCCCTACCTTTTTATTGTATTTAATTTCTGTCCTCATCATATTTTTAAATGATTATATGTAGAAATTATTTATGGCTACAGTTGCCTGAGTTTGAACTCAAAACCTGAGGAGAGAGGTTCATCTTGAGCCCTGAAAATGGAGGTGATTGACCAAGTCTGAGCAGAAGGAGGACACTCACCTTGTAGCTCTTTGGAAAGCAAAGCAGGAAGTTGCCTCCTGCTGTGGGGCTACGCAAGATAGTGGTGCCATGCGTTGCTAAGAAGAGTGTTTGGTCTACCACAGAAAAAAAAAAAGAATACCAAAGTTATATTGTATCTAGGGCTTTTAAGCAATGCCAGGAGAATAAATTGGTCTCTCTCACTATAAATTCACTTTCCAAACTAGCTTGAGCGAAATACTTGAGTGTCACTGGTTATTGTTACTGTCTGAAGACTCTGCATGTGGAACTTTTATACTTTCATTAGGTAGTACTATGGATAATCATTATATGGAGTGTGGGAAAGTAAGAGCGGTGGAGGTCACTTGTTTCATGAAAAGGTGATGAGCCAAGAGCTTAGTGGGTGCTAGAAGTCTACCACAACAGCGATGTATATTCTATTTAGAGACTCTAACAAAATAACACTGCTATGCCTGATAGAAGTTAGAGCTCCTTCTTCTGAAGTAACTAATAATCTGCTGGGTTTTCTGATTGTTTGTATATGACTCCAAGTAACAAAATTACCTAAAAATAAACAAATGAATAATCCTGTGAGTCTTTTGATTGCTAAGATCTTGCTAATCTCATTTGGATATATTCGAGTGATTAACATATGCCGAAATACTTTGCTGAATTGGCTCTTACATTGGGAGAGTGAAAGAAGGAGTTATAATCTCCTTGTTCTGCAATACTTTATCTTTCAAAAACTGGATTTGAATGAAATTGCTATTCTGAGGAATATGTAAAAATCAACTTTTATTTCACTGGTGAACTGATTTAATTAAGAGAATTGCAGATGTTCGTTCACAAAGCTTTATTCCAGGATAGAAGTGCTTGACAATAACAACAAGCAAATGATTGTGGAATGTCTGTACTAGCACTTATGGTAGTTAAATGTACATTGCTTGTAAGCCCATTAAAACCCACTTAAGTGTATTGAATTTTTATCTGTGGAGACAAAGGAAGCCAGATGTATGGTGGTTGGACAAGATCCAGGCATTTTTCTTAGTTCACAGGGATCTGCATTATGTTAGTTCTGTTGTCCCAGTTCACTCATATCCAACTATATCTACCCTATAAAAAACATCACAAATTCTGATTTGTCTGCAGTGGATCTACACTAGGTTCCCTCTCTGTACATCTGTGCCAAATGGCAGTGGGAAAGGAGAAATATTTTATTCAGAAGTAGTTATCTTGGTATTATTTCCCAAAAGCTTTTTTAAAAAGAAATGGCGATAGAAGATTTATGAATTTTGGTTTAGCCTAAACCTAAAAATTTTGTCTTAGAGTTTTATTTTAATTGTGCAGATACTAGTTACCTAGAGGGCAAATGGTAGTTGTTTTTTCTTCGTAATACTGGTTGAAAAATGGCTGAAGCTACTGCAGTACGCCCATTGTCATCTTAAAGTGTGTGCATTCACGATAAAACCATAGCTCAGAGGAATATCTACCCTTAACTTTTATGGATGCAGTTAAGCCATGCTGGTGTATTGTTGGTATGTTTGCTTTATTTCTTTCCTTGACCATCTGCTTCTCTGAGCTGTGCCACGGCCGGACCAAGGAGCTGTACAGGACCTCAGAGAGCAGCTGGGGCACCTGGTGGCATGGGCTTGGGTGAGCAGCACCCCCGGTAGCCTCTAGGCTTCCCAGTAATGGAGTATGGATCTCTGACTAATGTAAGCAGGAGCTTTAATGAAATATTGAAATTTAGCAACTTACTTGGAAACACGTGTTGTGTGGAAGCAAAGTTTTACTGTTACTTCTCAATGAAGTCATTCCCAAAAGTTTGTAAGTTGCTGTGGGAAAACAAGTGGCCCAGAAACATGTGTCACAAAGTAATTTCGGAGAGCCTTCCAAAGAGAAAAAATTATATATATTCTATCTTGATTTTACTGTTCCTGTTTCATTCAATAAAAAGTATCATTTTTTTTGATTCGTATTACATTTTCTCTACATAATAGTGTGTACTAACGTAGTCTGTCTACATACCTTTCATTTAGCCATTGTACTATTCTATTTTTAATTCTTTAAACCACAACAAAGATACTACTGATGTAAAGTTTTTCTTTGTTCTTTTTTCAAATTTCAAACTTCAAGCTCAAAGTGTTTTTCAAAAAAGCAATAATTGCAATTAAAATGCAATTACATGTAAAATGTAGAGGCAAAATAAGTCAACATATTGTAACAAACTAACCTTTGTTAAAATAATTGCCCAGTATTTTGCAGATCGAGATTGTCTCTTGAGTTACTTTGAGTAGACTTGCAAAAAAAGATACGGAGCATGTGGAAATTTAAAACACAAATTGCTTATCATTCTGAAAATTAATGCAGATCTAGCTCATTAAACACCTTTTAAGACTCGCCTGCTGCTGGAATAAACTGAGAGAAAAAAATTCTCATAAAAGAGAGAGAAGAAAAACATTGACTGCAAAAGATTTACAGTGAGAGTGTAGCCTCTAACTTTTCCCGTGAAGTTGCAATATGGCTTGCAAGAAAGATGCAATTCGGAAGACGTACACAAATAAATAAATAGAAATATTTGTGGTGATTAAAATTCTAAATATTCTTTTTATTGTCTTATCATGAGATGATGGTTTAAATCCATTGTAAAAGGATCACAGTGCATTTTGATTTTAATCTAGATTTCTTAAATAAAGATCTGCCTGAGAAGGGACCTAATGACATAAAAATAAAATAACAACTTTGCTAAGTACAACTAAATAGAACTTTGCTGAGACTGTTTTTGTGAACAAGCTGGAAAATACTCAGAAAAGAGTCTGACAATAGAAAATTTAGGGATTAGAAGAAGGTTTCCAAGGCCTTCTGGGACATTTTATAGATTTAGATACTTGAAGGATTTGGAACGCATTGCTTTTTATGCAGTGTTATTTTACCTTTCCTACTCGGGAATAAAACCCCTTTACCTTTCCAAGAAAGTCTTAGTTAAAATAACATTAATCTTATTTTATGTTCAAATGGGGAAGAGGGAGGTGCAGAAGGAGGAAGGTCTGTCTAGAGGCATTCTAGACTTTCATCTGTGCTGACAGTGCTGGATTGCTGACTTTTTTGGCTCATATTCATATCACTTCTGCAATTAGGATGCAAAGTTATGGCTGCAAAGGATTCTCACACACACACGCTTTTATCTGTGAGAAAGTATTTTCAAGGGAAAAGTCCGTACACAAAAAATGGAAACCTACTAGATGCATAACTAGAAATATATGTCCTGAAACCTGTGCACATCAGCTGTGTGTTTCAGCGTTTCAGTCCCTCACAGCTACCTCCAAAACCTGTAAAGACTTAGAGGAACTGTCAGCAGTTATTTCGCTTGTGCCCATTGAAACCTGTGCTTTTTATTCAGTGTTTCAGTGATAGGGCAGTGCTGCCAAGTGCACGTGCTCTGATCTGATCTGCCAGCTGCAGACCAGCTGTGCTGACCAGAGTGATGCCAGGACTGCAGTCAGCCCTGCAGAGAGGCTCTGTGTGGACAGGCAGCAGCCTGTGGACAGGCAGACAACGGGAGCTCAGGTTAATGAAATTTGTTTTTCCCTGACCTCTTTCGAAGGAGTAAGGTAGGCAGGCTGAGCCTCGGTGACAGCCTGACTTCGGATCCGTGTGAGAAACCAGAAATCATACATGATTTCAGTAAGAACTGAACCAGTCTGTTCTGGAGTTTCTCAAGAAAGCCAGACAAAATTATTGTGTCCGGTGCTGGTATCCTGGTGTTCTAGTTGGAGTTTTGTGTCTGTATCTCAGCCTCTATCTTTATGATTCCCATGGAGAATGTGGCGGTTGAAGCAGCCAAACTTTTCTTGCTTTTATGATCTGATAGGGTTTGATAAATACCTGGTTTCAAAATCCCATGTTTGAAAATAAAGAATTTTCTGCTTATCAGCTCTAAGCTGGATTTTCTCCTCTCTTCCCTGTCACCAGTACATTAGCAACAGAAGACGATAAAAGTGAAAGGAGGTGATGACAGACAGAGGAGAACTGTAAGTCCAGCTGCGTAATTCGATTGTAAATCCTTTCAGGGAAAGTGATAAGGAGATAAAGCATAGGAACAAGACAGGTTATTCACTGATGTTACCAGAATCACCATATTAAACTGTTGTCTCCAGAAAGCATTATAAGAGCCTAATAACTGTTTTGCATCAGTTCCTCTCCCAGATTTTTTTACGCTACTATTGATGCAAATCTTTTTCTTATGTAGTCTTGGAACTTGCTGATGTTGGGTTTTTTTTCTGTCTAAAAAGCATACTGAGCTGTGAATTATGTAAATAAACATCAAACATGCTGCAGAGAACAGGAATACAATGCACCCCTGAAAAAAGCAGTGAGATGATTGAAAGTAAACACCTTTTTCACATACTCTAGCTGAAATGCTCTGACAAGGAACAAGCCACTTACTCTAGAGTAAGTAGAGTATGTAGTTTCCTTTATCTTCTCTTTGCACGTTTTATACCTAGAATTCACCTGTCTTGATAAATTCTTCTTCTACTGGTCACATATTGTTTCCACAGTGGAGATCAAGACCGTTAGAGGTCAAAATCAGACCTGTTAGTGCAGCTTATAAATGGCTTAACTGCATTTCTAAATGGTCCGTAGAGCTATCATATACTTCACCATTTGTGTGTAATGCTTGCCCTGAATAATTTCTTTCTGTGTACACGTACAACTACCACCACCACCAAAAAAAAGAAAAAATATTTATGCACCGAGGTGCCTTTTAGTATTTACAGTTTCTTTGAAAACAAGAGATAGAGAGATTTCTATGTCAGTACACAGAGCAGTTGCACAAATATTTTTATACTTACATGGGAAATTCTGTGGTGCATGTACCTTCCCAAAGCTACGACTTTGACTCATGTTGCCATTGGATTAGCTGCAGGCTAGGAGCTTTCCTGTCATCCTTTCTACACTTTTTATTGACCGTAGGTATCTGATGTCATGATTGCTTCTCTTATACTTGTCCTGCTACTGCTTAGACTTAGTGTTTTCTTTTTGATTTCCCTTCTCTAAATTTGGTGCATAAAGGTGCTGTTGTGACCACCTCCAGAACTTTCTGGTCTTCCTATATTTCACGACTAGTTGCTGTTTTGAGCTGAAGAGTTTTTCTTGAGTATTATTTTAAATAAACTTCCCTGGATTGGTTAACATTCACATACTGAAATCAGGTTTTTATTTTTATACTTTTCCAGCTTCTTCCTGTTCACTTTCACACATTCAGTTTTTCTCACTCAGAATTCTTCCCTTGTCTGATGTTCTTTTTATCCTTCTCAGTAGCACTATTCTTCAAACTATCTCCTGTAACTTTTACAATTAAAAAATTATAGCACTCTCTCTGCTGAATTTATTTTTATTGGTCCCCTCCATCATGTGTATTCCTGTAGATTCTGTGTGGCTCACTGTTTTGAACATAAGCTCATCAGAGTATCTTGACGTTGTGGATCTTACCATTGGTAGTTTATCACAGTGACACTAGCTCAGTTAGTCGCATAATGAGTATGTGACACAGTCAGGTTGTCTGTTTAGATTGCTCTTCCAGCAGACCTGGGCTAATACATTTGTAAAAGGGATTTGTGAAATAGAGTTAGAAACGTTGATTTTTAGTGGCTAGTACAACTGAAATTCACATTAATATCATTATTTAGTCGCAGTCTGTATTTTAGGATATATTTATTTGTCCATGTTGGTAATCATCCATGTGCATTGGTGCCTGATTTCTTTCACTCTCTTGCACAAGTTGAACTATTTAAACAAGCATTACAGACGTATCACTGCTTTTGAGAACCATTGATCATTTCATACATCTAACAATTGCTATCTTAAAATCTTTCAATAAATTTGATTAAGGCTACCTATTAACCTTCATCTTGGAAATGTTCTGTGTGGAAGACCCAGTTTTGGTGTCCCTGTTTTCCTTAAGAGATTCATTAAAGAATTATGATACCAAATTGTACTTAAAAGTGTGTAATATCTTGCCATAACAGTCATGACATGAGCTTTTTGTAATGCTTGTTTACATTGCCAGTACCACAGTTTAGACCCATTCTTTGGTCTCTTGCTTCCAGAGTGAATGAAGGCTGCGTATTAGTTATAATTCCATTTCAGTTGTGCCTTTTCAGGTCTTAATTCCAGTTTCTCGCTGTCAGATGGCATTATTGCTAGTTTTGAAAAAATACAGACTTCTTACTTTTTCACCCAAAATCTGTCTCTAGCCTTGTGTGATCTTGACAAACAAGAGAAAAATGATGGTGTTCGAAGGTCTAAAGCAAGAGTCATTGAAAAGCTATGCAACTGCGGTCTGGCTAAATTGTTATAAAAGTTTCTATTGTAGTCATCCTTTTGACTACGTTCTAAATTACAGTGCAAGACAGAAGGTACTATAAAAAATGGACTACTCAAAAGAAACCTTGGACAAAATTGGGAGAAGCATTAAATGAAATAAATAGTAGCGTCTCAATGAATGCAGTGTTTCTTTTGGCACAGATGACTGAAAATACTAATTGTAATATCTAAGGAAATTGGATACTCTGATTCTATTTTTCTCTGTCCTGTCTGACAATCCCAAAGTAATTGCAGAATACATCAGCCTCTATGACGATGTCCCAATCTATTTTTATTCAGAAGCTGCTCTTGATTGTAAATGGTTGCTAGGTTGTGCCTTAGGTTGCATATGTTAGAAGGCAGAAGGCTTGCATATCTGTGGTTGACAGGCAGTCTTATAATACATGGTAGGTTTTACTACCTCCTTTGCTACTTTAGCTCCTAAAGTTCTTCCAGCTCATGGTTTTCCAGTACCAGATGGTAACATCTCTGTAGGACTCCACTGAAAACTGAGAAACTGCATCAATTCCAGAGGATCAAGGCCTGAGTTAATCCTAGCTGGTTGCAAATCAAGGTAACAGTTAAAATATTTGTCACACAGCAAACATCACATGTGATAAGTGTCATGTAATGGAAAAGTAGGTCTTGCGTTCATGTTTCATTATATCACTAAGTGGGTTTTTTCAAAATGGCTTTTAGTTTCACAGTAAAGAAGAGATGTAATTTATCCAGGAAAACTCCCCGGATGAACTGATCCCGTCTTTTTAAATATCAGATAGGGAAGTGTATCTTTTAAAGTATATTAATTAAGCATGGATGCAGCAATTATGATTGTGATAATGTTGCTCTGGCATTACTTGATTATGCATTTTATGAAAATAATCTTGGTAGTTTTTGTCCCTTAAATAATACATAATTAAAAAAAAATGTTTTTCTAAATGTATGACTTCATATTCTGAAGCTCATTGTTGGAGTCATCATCAACTGTGTGCTGAAGTGTCTCCCTGTTGCTTTTAACAAGTGATATAAGAGATCAACATCTTATTAAAAGTTAAAAATGTATTGGAATAAAATGGTGCTATGGAACTTCTTGTGATTTTCGGCTGTGCTTTGTAGACTTTTATTACATTTGAAATTTTATGACTGAGATGACAACCACCACAAGATTTTTCATTATTTATTTTTTTAAATATTGGAATAGTGGTTGTTCCAGGGCAATTTATGATAGTGACAAACCAAGACGTTAACCCTTTCAGTTCTTCATTTATTTTACAATGCTTTTGATTTGATAATAAAGCAGTGACCAAGCTCGTTTGGATGGAAGTGTCCAACTATTTACATCTGCAGTTACGGGATAGAAGGTGTATCCGGTATTACCCAGGTAAAACTATTCTGTCATCGCTCATACATCACAACTTTTGTAATGCTAACTAAATCTGTGACTGACAGGTATGCATTTGGGAAGCATCTAAAGGAATTGTTTGTTTTCTTTAACAGGATTATATCTTCATCCTACTTTAGGATCTCAGGATTTTTTTCACATAGTATCTACATAATAAGACTTTTTAAAAAAACAAACAATCCCCCCTCCCAAAAAAAAATCAAGAAACACTTTCACTGACTTCTGCATGGCTTCTCCATAGTTACTTTAGGGCACAAGAAGAAAACTTTCTAAAAAAATGCCAGATCGTTCACATAATGTCAGTTCAGTTTTGAGTGCATCAGGCTTTTCTCTCACTGACAAAACAAAGACGTGTGCTCTGAAGACATGACAAAAAGTTTTTTGTAGATAGGCTTTTAACTACCTTTGATTTTATATTGAGCTTGTCTTTTACTGTTCCAAACAGTGTTCTTTTCTAGTGACCACATATTTCTGCTGTTTTACTCATTTGCTTCTAGTCCATATCCAGGTTTCTTTTTCAGAAGAATACGAGGCTTTCTGGGTCTATAATATGTGATAGTTATATTTTTAGTTCATGGTACCTAAGGACTACTGTCACTCTATGTTATTTCTGTTTGGAGACTCAAGAACAACGAGAGTTGTTGGCAAGGTCAGCATGGAATTATTTACTTTGGTATTGAGGTGTATCTCTGCCAATCTGTGGCAGAGATTTTTCCAAATATTCTGCAAATTGGATTCTTGGTGAACCCTCACAGATCAGCCCTAAACATTCTTAAGTTAGAAGCAGATCTGGACTTCGTAAACAAAGGCTTGTCTTTTTGAAGATAGGATTTTGGTAATTCCATTGTGAGGACTGAGGACAGTAGGATCCCACACCGAGGATTTTTGGTTAATATTACAATGCAAGGTGTCCTGCATTTATGTGATGACATATGTCTTGCTACATCTCAGAAGTAGGCAGGTGTAATTATTGGAAAAGAAACATGGAGATTTCTTCCTGATTGCCATAACAGATATTTAAATGGCACTTTAGTGGTTTTGAGCTCTACATCAGCAAACCTTCCTGGCATTTTGTGTTACGTGTTTCCATAAACAAAAGGTTGAGACAAACAGCAGTTTCTGCCAGTTTATTTCTATTTCTGTTGTGTCCTATTTTTATTGTGTCAATGTGTTACAAAGCATTAAGTCCTGGTGGATTTCAGTAGAGCCTACATGAGTTGGAGGGACTCTTTGGACTACCTCTGATCTGGACATCGCAGAATTTTCAACTGGAACTCTGTGCATACTTTCAACTGTCTCTTCAGCACAGAGGGATTTTAAACAGATGCCATGTTTAGCAAAATAATCACATTGCTCTTCACTCCATAATCATAGAATCATAGAATAGTTTGTCCCTGTCTTTCCTGTAAACCTCATTTTAAAGTACCGAAAGGTCACAATAAGCTCTCCCTGGAGTCTTCTTTTCTCCAGGCTGAACCCCAACTGTCTCAGCCTGTCCTCATAGCAGAGGTGCTCCAGCCCTCTGATCATTTTTGTGGCCCTCCTCTGGACCCACTCTAACAAGTCCGTGTCTTTCCTGTGCTGAGGGCTCCAGAGCTGCATGTAGTAATGCAGGGTGGGTCTCATCAGAATGGAGCAGTGGGAGAGAATCACCTCTCTCAACCTACAGGTCATACTTCTTTTGATGCAGCCCAGGATGCGGTTGGCTTTCTGGGCTGCGAGCACACATTTTTGGCTCATGTCCAGCTTTTCATCCACTGGTACAGCTTTCTGGAATCACCTCTCTGTCCTCCATGTACCTTAGCAAAGCTTCTAGCAGGATCTGTTCCATGGTCTTCCCAGGTCCAGAGGTAAGGCTGAGAGGTTCGTAGTTGCCAGGGTCCTCCTTTCTACCCTTTTTTGAAATGGGTGCACTGGGGACTTCACCTGATTACCACAACTTTTTGAATGTCATGGAGAGTGTTTTGGCAACTACATCAGCCACTTCCCTCAGGACTCTGGGATGCTTCTCATCAGGTCGTATAGACTTCTGTATGTTCAGGTTCCTCGGGTGATCATGAACCTGATCTTCTCTTACATAGGAGGGACTTCGCTCCATCTGAGAGGTGCATAATCTGAGTCTGAATCTGGCATTATTTGAAGTCAACCACAGTGAAACATGCATGCAAATCAGAAAGAGAGTGTGTTTGTTTATAACTGCAGTCTCCCATATATGATCTCTCATGGTGTCTTCCTTCTGTGTCTGATACTCTGGAAAGCAGCAAATGGAAAATGTGAACCATGTTAGATAAATTAATGGTGGTGGAAGAAAATCAAGAGGCATGTACATCTTTGCCTCTTGATTTTCTTCATCTGGTCAAAAGAGATGATTATCCCACTGTATTTAGCATTGGTGTGGCCTCACCTTGAGTACTGTGTGCAGTTTTGGCCCCTACAATTAACAAAGGATGTTAAGGCACTTGAATGCATCCAGAGGAGGGCAACAAAACTGTTGGAAGGTCTGGAAGGCATATCCTTGTGAGGAGCAGCTGAGGACCTTGGGTATGTCTAGTCTGGAGAAACGAAGGCTGAGATGTGACCTCTTTGTTCCCTACAGCTTTCTGAGGAAGCAAAGCAGAGAGGGAGGTGCTGATCTCTATTCCCTGGGATCCAGTGACAGGACACCTGGGAGTAGTTCAAAGCTGCATCAGACATTAAAAAACATTTATTTACAGAGAAGGTGGTCAGACACTGGACGTGGCTTCCAGGTGGTTGATGCCCCAAATCTGGCAGTGTTTAAGAGGCACTTGGAGAATGCCTTTAATAACATGCCTTCACTTTTGGTCAGCCCTGAAATGGCCAGGCAGTTGGACAACATGATCATTGCTATGTCCCTTCCAACTCCTCGCCTCACCTCACCTCACCTCTCCTCTCCTCCCCTCTTCTCTCCTCCCCTCCCCTCTCCTCGCCTCTCCTGTAAAGCTTGTTTACAGATAGTACATCTCATGTAAACCCAAACAGATGTAGGTAAATTCTTTTATTTGATTGGAGGACTCCTAGACTGAGCAACAGGTTAAGCTCCCCAAAGTCCGCAAGACTCAGTTATGGCTTTTGCAGCTTTGAGTCTCTTAGACAACATCTGGGAGAGCAGATGGTATGGGTCTGCTCTGAGGGTCTTATATCTCCCAGTCACAGAGTCACGGAATGGTAGAGGTCTGCAGAGACCTCTGGAGGTCATCTGGTCCAACATCCTGTTCTAGCAGGATCACCTAGAACAGGCTGTCCTGGACCATGTCCAAATGGGTTTTGAATATCTTCCAGGGAGAAAACTCCACAGCTTCTCTGGCCAACCTATACCAGTGCTTGGTCACCTTCACAGGGAAAAAATTGTTTTCTAATGTTCAGGAAGAAGCTCCTGTGTTTCAGTCTGTCCCCATTGCCTCTGGTCCTGTCAATGGGCACCACAAAAAAGAGCTTGGCTTCCTCTTCTTTGCACTGTCCCTTCAGGTTACTTATACACATGGTTAAGATCCTCCCTGAGCCTTCTATTCTCCAGGCTGAACAACCCCAGCTCTCTCAGCCTTTCCTTTTAGGGGAGATGCTCCAGTCCCATCATCATCTCAGTGGCCCTTTGCTGAACTGTCTCCAGTATGTGCATGTCTCTCTTGTACTGGAGAGATCAGAACTGGACACAGTACTCCAGGTGTGGCCTCACTGCTGCTGAGTAGAGGGGAAGGATCACCTCCCTCAGCTTGCTGGCAACACTCCTTCTCATGCGGCCCGCTATCATTCTTTGCTGCATGAGCACATTGCTGGTCTCATGTTCAACTTGGTGACCACCAGGACTCCCAGGTAATTTTCTTCCAAGCTGCTTTCCAGCTGGGCAGCCCCAGGCCTGTACTGGTGGCTGAGGTTGTTCCTTCCCATGTGTAGGACTTTTCACTTCTCCTTGTTGAACTGCATGCGGTTCCTATCTGCCCATTTCTCCAGCCTGTCCAGGTGCCTCTGGATGGCAGCACGACCCTCTGGCATATCAGCCCCTCCTCACAATTTCATTTCATTAGCAGACATGCCAAGGATGCACTTTGCCCAGTCATCCAGCTCATTAATGAAGATCTTGAACAGGACCTAGTATTAGGAAGCCCTTTCTGTTGTCTTTTACATCCCTGGCCAGAATCAATTCCATTTGGGCTTTGGCTTTCCTAACTTCATCCCTTGGACAATGTTTCTGTATTCCTCCCATGTTACCTGTCCCTGCTTCCACCTTCTGCATATTTTCTTTTTGTGGTTTGTGAGATTTGCCAGGATCTCCTATTCCTATTTTTGTTGTAAAAAAGACCTACACAAAATTGCTGGTATTCCTCCTGCTCATACAGATTTTTTAACAATTATCAGCAAGCATGCTTTATTCCATTTCTTTCCAAGAGGAAAGAATATTCCATTTGCTGGATGAGGAATATTGGGAGCCAACACCTTTGTCTGCTACATGAGGTGTTGAATTTCCTGAGGCAGATTCATCAAACTTTTATATAAATGTCTGGCTGTATGAGATTTCTTTGTTTTATATTCCTGAGTATCTCGGTTTATTTCTTTATCTATATATTTCTTCCTTTGAATAATTTTTTATTCCTTTGTATAGCTGGACAAAACCTTCTGTCTCTAAGGCCAGCCAATCTTCAGGAGTATGTAACTATTTTGCAGAAAGCGGGCATGAAGGGTTATAGTTTCTCGTTTCTGAGAGTTTGACTCTTATTCAGGTAGTGGGAACTCTGTTTTTTGAACCCCTTGCCAGGAGTTAATTTTCTCTAGCACCTCATGTGTGGCCATTTAGTTTGGATGGTTTTGGCCAGTTACTCTTTTATTCTTGTTTATGTGTTTTTCCGTTCCATACAAACAGTTCTTTTCATATGAATAGCACTGACAACATCTTTATCAGACTGTAAAAATAAAATGTTAGTGAGTGTAATGACTTACAAGTGAACACTATCTAGCAATTTAATGCCTAGAGTTTTGGGGGGTTTTGTTGGGGTTTTTGTTGTTGTTTTGTTTTGGGTTTTTTCTGTGTTTTGTTTTTGTTTTTTCACCACAAGATAGCAACTGATACAATAGACTACTGTAGCTGGGACAGTTTCCTGAATGAGCTACATCTGTGGGAAAAAAGTATTTACAGTTTTTAAGAATGGTGAGCTTTCTAAAACTAGATTTTGTGTTGTCAGCAAGTGGAATATTGTTTTCAGTTCTTTGTCTGTTAAATACCACTCAGGGACTTATGTACAGTGTAATTTATACATGCAGAAACATTTAGAATTTTATATTCTTTAGGTTGCCACACTTATGTGGAATAGAAGAATGAGACTGGAAAAGATATTTTCCTCTGAGAATGAAACAGATTATTGCCTGAATGTTTATACCTCCTAAACCTTTTTTTGCAGTATATTTTCATACCGAGCTAGTTATGTAGCCAGGTGTTGTTACAGAATAATATTTTAGGACAGAAAAGACGCTTACAGGTGTTTTGTTAATACAGTTTTAACACAAACCAGATTTATGTATGCTATTTTGCTTATAAAATTATAAAAGGGACAAGAGACACTATGCAATCATTCCTTGCCCACTGAGGGCATTGATGTTTACCACATAAAGACCTCATAGTTCTGCTAACAAACCATAAACCCTTATATTGCCACATAGTTGTTCTCAGTAGATGATCTACTTAAGGGAATAGATGTATAGTGTATGTGTGTAAGGAGCAAATGATGCCTCCTCTTCTTAAGGCATTTAAGCTTCATAACAGAAATCATTCCCTTACTCCATTGTCAGGAAGCATGCCAAGGTTTGTCAGGTGTGAAAGAGAAAAAATGGTTACTAATTAACAGAATCCTTTGCTCATGCAAAGAAAAAATTGTTAGATATTTGAATGTGCTGCATATATGTGTGCAAGTGTGTGAGTGGATTTGTGAGTATATGTACAAAGTGTTTAGTTCTCTTAATAATACCATAGTATCTGAATTGGATAGGAATTTCCATGCATGTAAGTTCAGTGCATTTTCCATACTTCAGAGCGATGTGTTATTTTCAAAATGCTCCCTTCAAGGGAAATACAAACCTCAAGAATTCAAAACGAGTTTAGCTGAGTCCTGTACTGTGAAGTAGGAAGAATGGAGTCTTTGGTATTAGGGTTGGTGTGTTCTTCCTTCAGTTACCCGTTGTTAACATGTATGTCCCTTTGCAAAGAGAATCGGTATGAAACCCTGGCAGGATTGAAGTGGCTAGAAGAGAATGTAGATATACTAAAAGTGTATTTGTTCAGTCTAGGAGGACTGGTAGAAAATAATACAAGGGAGAAAGTACTTAGTAGGTACATGTAGAAACCACAATAATAAATGTAAACTTAAGTATTGTCACACAAAGACTCGCATCTATCCACTTACCCAGTTACTTTAAATATTTTTCTCATGTTAAGCTGAGATGATATAGGTAAGGCACTTTGATATTAATGAAGAGGAGACAAAATAGTAAACTTGGTATGTCATATACAAAACAGAAACAGAGGTTTGTTTTCTAGAGGATGAGAAAACAAATAAGCAGCTTTTGTGAAATCAGACCACACTGATGCATCACTCAATAATTCATCATGGCTTTTGCCTCTCTTCCTTTGAATGTTCCCACAAAGCGGAGTAGCAAAGAATATTATACTTGAGACTGCTTTAAGTGAGTTCTATATGTATTTATTTTAAAATTTTAGCCAGGGCAATACACCATATAACAGCTAAGGACCTAGATGTTTCAAAACCAGAGTAAACGGGGCTAGCAGAACTAGATGAAAGAATTATAGGATGGAATGAATTATAGAATGCACTGATATAAGATATTATATATTTAATGCTTTATAGAGAGATGTATTCAGCAATAAAGAAGCATAATGGACTAATAGGTAGGCTTTAGGTTCACAATGACAGCATTAGTGTTCTAGTAGTTAGGTGGAATAAAAATATTGTAATGATTCTGCAGCAGAAACCACTCGGCTTATAGATGGAGGCATCACACTGTGCTTTCCAGCACTGAATTATCAGTGTTACTGCCCTTAATATTGAAAAGTAAGTGTTACGAAAAAGAATTTATTCTCTTCTACCTTTTCTACTAAGCTTGATGAATATGAGTATGGGGTTTTAATTTTTAGGAGTTACAATTACATCTGTTTTTCTACACAATACATAAGTCTGTTTTTCCCTGCTGTACTGGAAATGAGTTTTACAAGAAAATAGCCTTACTTGTGTATTTATGACCAATTCCCAAAGTTCCAGTGAAAAAGTTCTCTGGTATCCTGTAATGCACTGCGATGTCATATCCAAGAAGTTTAAACCAGTTTGGATACTTCTCAGTTCAGGAAAATAATCCTGTTCAGCAAAGCAAGCAAGGTTCAATGTAAATGCAGTAGCTTGAAGTCAAGTACTTAATTCAGTGCTTAGCTGAACAAGGATGAACTGAAACATTGTGCTTTCCTGATTTCTTCTCCAAATGAACCAGTAGATCAATGTATGACCATGTTTTTGTAATTCCACAATGTCTGATACTCCTAGTTCTACTTTCTTAAGTGTTTGGCCCAAGTTTCTTCAATTAGTGTATATGTTTCTTAATTGCATTTTTGCAATGTCAGCCCATTTCCTAGCTTCTACCTTCTGAACTTTTTTTAAACCTGCTTTGTCCCTTGTCTTTACCTGTAGTAAATGAAGATGTCTTTCCCAATTTCCTTCCTTTATTTTTCAGTTTAAAGCTCCCTCAGCTGATTGCAGGCAGACATATAAAACAAGTCTGTCAAGAACAATCATCTTTGTGAGTGTCTTCCAAATGCTGAACTTGCAAAACCCCCACATCTTGAGTTTTCATAAATTTGTCAATTTTTCCCGCCTCCTGTTAAAATGGGAAGAATCTCTTATTATCAAGGAGTTTGTGTAAGTGTTACAGAGCTAATTTTAGGCTTAGATTCTTTCTCTTTCATGCTACAGCATAAAATGGGATGATTACAGTTTGATTTTCATATTAGAGAAATATTGGTAGTCTTGCAATAATTTTTAATTATTTGTAAAGTGAGCAAACTTGTGAAATCTGCTAAGAAAAAATAATGATTGAAAGCCATTACGCCATTATTTGTAATCAGATTAGAGTATTATCCTCTAGATTATAATTAAATTTCATTAAATGGAATTTTCTGCTTTAGTATTACCTACTTTGTGTAGTCTCCTTACATTATCACCAACCTGAAGGGAAATTGAAAACAAAAGAATAAGTAAAAAACCCAAATGTATGAACAAACATTGCTATTTTTCTCTTGTAAGTTCACTTATGAACTCAGTATCATCAATTTTCAGCAGTGTTAAATGTGCTTATTGACTTCAAACTCTAAGTTCAATAAGACATCATGAGACCGTGTACCACTGGGAATTTAAGAAGGAAGGAAGCAGTACCTGTACAGAGTGGTAAAGTATCTCATACTGTTGCACTCCTAATAGCAGTATAGGGAAAGGAAGTTATATGTTCCAAGCACAGATAGAACTGTTGTAGCTCCTCGTACTCTTCCCATAGTCTATCTGTTTCTCTTGAATAGTTGTGCCTGTGTGTGCGGTGTTCAGCAACTTATCGGTAGTACGCTTTCAGACTCAGTTATTCCAGTCAAAATCACAGCAGAACCAAGCCTCCCAGTTTGAACAGACACAAAAATTCCGATACGGTTAGTTGTATACTGGCTGCTTGTTAGTATTGCAGATTGGATCCCTTTCTAAATTATCTTCTACAAAGTATGTATATCTATAAGAATAGTTTTCAAGTGTTTCTATCTTACTAAAGCATATGTTAAGAATTGTGGAGTTTTGAATGTAACAGCTTTATTTCCCATTATGGGCTATAAAATTATTTTCTTGCCTAATTTGCTTCAGTCAGACATTTTGTGATGTGTATATAGCTTTTCTTCAGTAACAATGAAATTCAGTTATGACAAATGATGATTCATATTTAATTTTCATTAATTTTCATACTGAATTTATAATCATTTTAAAATCAAAGACCTTAACTTATTTGAAACTTAATGCAATGGAATGACTCACTAACAAGTGAAAAGCACCTTAAAAGTAAGCAAATTTTCAAGGTTGCAATGGCACCAAATATTTAAAGGGCACAATAAATCAATAAGCAATTTTACTGTTTCTTAGAGGTGCGGTGGGCAAAAATTAATAAATTTGTAATTGCGTCATGAAGTGCCAACTCTATTAGATTTATCATTGAGTATTTGCTACAGTAGGAACAATCAGAAAATCAATTAACTTGCCTTCTCTTTTGGCATTAGTTTATGGGAATTGTTGTATTTGCTATTCAATGCAGATTCTTCAGGAAAAAGCAGAATGTAACTAAGAGAGAGACTTTGATTGAAACATTAACTAATAGGCATGGGTTATTAAAGTAAGATATTCTATAATGGTACAACTCAGATATTTGTGTAACACATTGGCTCAAGTTTAGGGTTATCTCTTTTTGTGTCCTTGGAATAAAGTCTTTTTGAGTCTTCATATAATCAGAATGCATAGTTTTTTAAAATGTGGTGAGTATATCTTGGCTGAAGCTGTTTGTTAGAAAGTATATAATGTATTTTTAAAAATATATAATCCGGGCTGCATTGAAGCTTATATTTGTGTAACATTAAAATATCTGCAGATATTTTTTTTCCTTTCTAGAAAAGGTTTTTGCATTAAAAAATAATTGAAAATAGAGATAGGAACAATGTTTATTTTAAGAGTAAATCTAACGTGTTAACATAGCTTTAAAGAAACTTTTAAATGCTTTTTAGTCAAATATGTGAACAAATACAGACTTCAGCTATTTTTGTGTTCAAAGAATACATGTATTTTAATACTTTAGATAATTACAGCATCCTGAGAAAGATATATTGAATAATAAGATTATTTTGTTCTAACTTAGCACTGTAATTTGTTGTGGAAGGCATTATAATAGTATTACATTAGCTCAAATTCTTTTTTTGTATTTTCATTGATGTGTGTTAATTGCTTATGACGAGTAATTGAAATTATTCTAAAAATCGTATAATAGGAAATCAATAATGAAGGACATCACAAGTTCTATTTTTCACTTCAGACAGTTGAAAACTAATCTATTCTTTATTAGTTTTTAGTTCCTTAACCTTTTTTGGCTTGTTTCTGACTGTTCTGAAAATTATTGTCTCCAGATAGTTGTTTATATGTATAAATTCACTGGTTCATTCCAGTGTGAAACAGGTCATTATGGAGCAGTGAGATGTGTTACTGAATTTCAAGCAGTTTTTGCTGCTTAGATGGCACTATTGAAAATGAGAAGAGCTTAGATTAACACTTGTTTGAGATTATTTCGTTGACAAGCCAGAAACCTAGTGCTAGTATGAATTGTCACCTAACTGTGTATGCACTATGAGAAAATATACTGTTGTAACCAAAATTTTTGACTGAAATAATTTTAGAAGGATTAAAATGTCATCCAAAGTTTTGAATTTTTTGTTTTGATTTTCAAAGAAAAATGTGTCAATCTTTGACACTTCCATTTTCTGTGTTTTCTCCTAACTTTGACCCTCTAGTTTGCAGCATCCTGAAGAATTAAGCCCATGTCTCCTGCATAATTAAACACCTTACTTGAGTCCTCATTCTGTCTTTCTTAATGACAGAAATCATTGTGCCTTGTTTTGAAATGTGTAATAATTAAATTTGTGGTTTTTATTTTATCAGTACAATCTGTTGTAGGCCTCCTGTGCCTGTGTTATTTGTGCATATGAATTTGAGAGTGGGAGGAGAGGATGGTAGACTACATGAGTGGATCTCTTCATTTCAGTCATGCTGTGCTCAGCGTAAGCACCTCAACTCAGCATTTCTTGTGAAGCTTGAGACCTAAAAGACTATGCTGTTTATCTGCTAATAAGCTGTCCTGTAAGCAAAAGCCTGTAGCCTCTCACTAGCTAACAGAGAATACTCAAAGCAGGTCAGGGAGTGTGATGCAAGAAAAAATGTGAGAAATTTAAAATATTTTTAACTTTATTTCTAGATTCAGAAACTGATCTCAGGGGAGAAGGTGATTCGCTATAAATCAAACAATAAGGTACAACTCATGCCAGTTGTATAAACATTTATTTTGCTAGCAAATTAATTAAACGCTGCTTATTTCTCATAGGACATGGAGATACATCCAGGAAACATTAATAGCCACATTACACATATTCAAATATTAAATAAAATATACAGTGTTCTTTTCTCTGTTCTGTTTTCAGTTAGATGTAAAGAGATACAGTAATACTAATTTGATGGTTCATTTGGGCTAAGCTTATGCACTTAGAAGTTCCGAGTAATGAAAACTAGCAGCTGCTTACTTGTAAAGAATAGATTCAGAGATTTTTTAGCATTTTCAAATATGATACAGAAGAATAATGTGACTGCCTTTTTCCCAAGGAGTATCCTGGAAGCCTACCAAAGTTGAGTAAAATCATAATGAAAAGCAAGTGAATAAAAGACTTTTGATGTCTTTTCTCACTGTAATTACTGATTGCTTTTTCCATAATCAGATCAAATATATTTGTTAAATATAAAAATGGAAGTACTATTAAGAATCTGGAAACCATATACTTAAAAGTCAAGAAGCCCTTAATATTATATATGAATTTCTGCCTAAGTGATTTGCTTGTGCTTATCCTCTACTAAATGAATTTTGTTTGTGAAAGAAGTGTTGTCCAAATTCTGTGCATCTCAGTCATATGCCTGCTTCTTTTTTAACATTTAACAGTACATGAGTAAAGCATGTGTTTTGTCTTCCATAGTATAACATCTAAAGATGCATATAATGCAAATAAAAAATATATACATATATAAATATAAAAATTAATATATAATTTATATATAAATAATTTATATATACAATTTATATATATATATAAAATTTATATATACAAATATATAAATTAAAATGTAAGTGTTGCAAACTTAAGGAAACTTTTCCCTTCTGAAATTTGAAATGGATGGTCTTTGTTATTTCAGTCATAACATTGGATTGATTGTAGAATTCTTTCACCTTTTTTTATTGTCATGACTTTTTTAAGAGAATGAAGGAGATGAAAAATTCAGTTGAGAAGCTGTCATCAGTAGATCTTCTACATGAAATTCTCTGATCAGGAAATGTAAGCATTTCCCAGCCATTTCTGATTTAGAGAACTCCCAGAACCCAATCTGTAAGAGATTACCTGAGACCTGAGATTTCAGATCTGTACAAATTTGAGGCTTTTTCCAGAACTGGGATGCTAAAAGGTATGGCTTTGAATTGATCTAAAGTATGAGGGTTTCAAGTTGACAGATTCAGATATCCCAAGCTTCTAAAAAATACACGGTTTCCTCAGGTTGCCTTAGTTTTGTTCTCATTTTTCAAGTCTTTCTAACATGCATCAACATAATCAACACTGAATGTGCTAATCATCTGATGAACTGAATTTGCCAAGGACAACTTCAAGCTTCACTTGAATTACATTTGTTTGATGTTGTAATTTTTAGCTTTAGACTAAAAGGGAGAATTTGCAGGGAAAACTGAATGTTTGGGCACTCCAAATACTTGGTTAGGATAGACTGTAATTTGGAGCTGAGCTGTAAGTAGACACAATTAATTTCTAGTTTACCAGTGGCACTTTTTAGCTTTCTAGTCTCTATCCAATAAATGAAATTTCAGAATTTAAAGATTAGACAGATTGATGTGTGGGATCTTTATTACCCAGTTTCTCCAGCCAGTAATACAGAAATGATCTGGAGCCAAACTTTGGGGCCTGGCTGAGGAGTTACCAGAGTGGGTGTTATGTGTAATTCTTTCAAATACAAGGAATCTGTTTTTCACAGAAAAAGGAAGGAAACTGTCAGTCTTCTCCAGATCACACAGAACTCTACACTGTAGTCTCTCTATACTATAGCGTGTAGTATATGTAACTTCTATTTCTTTTAAATTTGTCCTGGTACTATGTGGGTTTTCATGTTCCACAGCCCGTTCTGTACTGCAGAGCAAGTTAAAAGTTAATTTTTTTAGGTTAAAACTTTTATTTAGTAATTCAGTAATTAAGTATTTCCCCACTTATGCTGGGAGATACTGAAGTTCGAGAGAAGAGTAACTTGCTGTAGTTCAAAAGCCACTTCATAAATCGGAAGAATTAACAGAATTAACTAGGAGCAGTACTACAGTAGCACATTATGCCAGTGGCTGAGCTCTGGATGCAAAACACTGGCTCGTAGAATCATGGAATCGTCTAAGTTGGAAGGGACCTTTAAGATCATCGAGTCCAACCATCAACCTAACACTCTTTAAGCTCCTTTGATTGGACTTAGCATTCAGCTTGCACTGAATGAGCTCTGGCTGAAGCTTGGCAGGAACTGGAGAATGTTGGTGTGTGTTGGAATTAATAGTGGAACATGGAAAGGCTCAAGTGTGTTGGCACAACCAGTGTCTCAGTATGATGAGCTAAACATAAGTATTGTTCACTGAGAAGTCTCTGTGTCTTTTGAAAGTTAAGTCTTGGCCAGTGAACATTACATCTGTGTACACATACTGAATTTATTTGTCTTTAGACTGTGGTATTTTGTTCATAATTAAATGTTTAAAGCAAACTTCTGAAGAGGTTCTTGAAGGCGTTGTCCTTCAGCTATGCCCTGAAACAATTTGTTGATGTAAGGATGACATAGTCTTCTCCCTTTGTTTGGTAGCATTCTTCAATTCAATTCAATTCAATTCAATTCAATTCAATTCAATTCAATTCAGTTGAATTCACATCAAAAGCTTTAAGAACAAACTTACCATACTATCTACATTTGCTACTACAAACTAGCATGGAAATGTATGGCTGTTGGTATTATAGTGCCTACAAATTCTGTAGGAAAAATGAAATTTGCAATTAAAAATGTAATGTACAGGACATTTATATTCTGAATAGCCCTGAATTTGCAGTCACACTTCCAAACCCACCTAAGAATAAATTTGAAGAACCTTCCTTCTAACAGAAGTCTGCTGTATGAGTGCAGAAAAATGAAAGAGAAGTTAACATCTAAGGTTGTAAAAACTGATCTGGCTATGATTTCCAAAAGTCTCCTCTTGAACATTTCAGCACTGTTCTTCTTGTGCTCTTAATATAGTAACTTAGCAGTATAAGAGATAATTTAAAAAAACAGTCAGGTTAATGAATACAGGCCTTTTACTGTGCATTTCAGATGTGACTCACTATTGCATTTAGTGGTTCTGCAGTCATGTAATTGTTTGTGGAAAGTGTCAGTCTTTGCTAGATCATGCAAAACTCCCTAGATAATAGAAAAGGTATTAAAACTATTTAAAGGAGGAGAAATCATTACTGTACATAACTTTTGAACTCTGAGCTAACTTCATGGTGGGGAGGAATTTGAATGTTCTTATAAGAAATAGCAAGACTTTTTTCATGAAATAAATAAACTTTTAAAAAATGTGCCAAACCTGTATTCTCCAGAGCCCTACTGAGTAAGTGGCTGAGGCGTGGAAATCATACAGATTTGTTAGAGGCCTCAAGAATATTATTCAGTAGCATAGGAAATGTTGCTGAACTTTGTTGCTTTGAGCAAAACTGTATTTGCCTTGCAGTACTTTCTGTGTAAATTCTTACAGTTGAACAATAGTCCACACAAATAAATAATCTGTGTTTATGCTTCTTTTTTTTTTTTTACATATTGGAAAAGTCAAATTTAGTGACCTTCCATGAATTCAACATCTGAAGTGCATCTTGCAAATTTCAAATTTTCAGGTTTTGCCATAAATTTCTTTAAATTTCACTGAATAAGCGTGTAATATCAAAGCAACATATGAAGAAGAATTTACATACACTGTAGTGTCAACATGACATTAAATGCCTAATACCCAGTATTTCAGTTGAAATTCTGTTGGCACTGAACTCTTGCTTTCCTCTTCCCATGATTGTCTAAAACACGTTATAGCAGACCTCTCTGTGGCCTGTCTTCACTGTTCAGCCAATATGTCTTCTTATCATTTAAAGCAGCGTTCTCCAAAGCAACGTGAGTTGATTATGACCAAACTTCGTATTATGAGCAGCTTAGGATATTGTAGCACTGAGAATCTGTGTGGTTTAACCCTCTCTGGGTTTTGTGTTGGTTTTCTTTGAGTTAAACCACCCCCATGTAAGGTCATTTTCACAAGCTACTTGCCCCAGAAAGAAGAAATGAACGTTCTATGCATCTAACTCTGTGATCTTCCATTATACTATAGTGCTTGCATGAGAAGACTGTGACTCAGTTATGATGTCAGTGTTTTATAATAGATGAAGTACTTTCTAGGAGAGTACTGTGATTTGAAAGTGTATACCTACAAAAGATTGTTCTGACACATTTATTTAATTGCAGTCTAGCAAAATTAGCAATGTTGGATCAGTGCAATGCATATGATGGGGGAACTTTAATTGACATCATTCTTCTCAGTCACACAAAGTGACATTCTTTATAGACTTTGACTATTATGTTATTTACTTATTTGTGGACAAAAAAAGTTAATAGCATGAAGTCCTGTAGTGAATTTCTTTCCATTTTGAAAGCAAAGTTTGTTTTTCTAAAAGTGAATGGAAAACTATGACTTTTTTATACTGTTTTGTAATCATAAATTTATAAATGACATTTGCAGAGATTAAACTGATAGTTTAAAATTGTGGAGTTCAAAAAAGATAGTTACACTATAATTAAAAAAGAGTAGACTCAGTGTTGGAGATCCTTCCACATGTATGGTGGAAAAATGTGTGCCTGACATATTCACCTAGGAATGAAGAACAATTACTTTTGTGAATTATTTTCTTCTTATAGAACCATGTTGTAATTAGTACAGATATTACTGAGTGTTATTCATATTTTCCCTAACTATTTACCAAGTTCATGATTTCTCAGGCTTTGTAGAAGATTCAAACAATCACCAATGAGTATATAATTCGTTTTGTGCTTAAAAAAATCTAGAGATACTTTTAACTTGTTTATGCAGGAGTGTGTGTTTGAGTCTCTTCTTTAAGTCAGTAGTCTCATGACTCTCAATTTGTATACAGTAATTGGTGAGGGGAAAGCATGTTTGAGTACTGGAGTTTATCAGGTTTGTCAGACCTGTGCCTTAATGATTTGAGTCAAGAGAAATTTTACAGATGTCTTTTATTTAATATTTCCATATTGGCAGTACAATACCAAAAATTCCTTACAAAACCATGATATATTTCTTATAATTCACTCTGCATTTCTGGTAAAATGGGGTGCCTATATCATTGTAATACAGAAGGCAGGGGTTGATAGGTAATACTACTATACTGGGTCATTTGTGCATTCCGCTTTATCTAATAATCTGTGCTTTGTTACTGAGCATGAATGGAAATTTAAATGCTGATTTTAGGAGCACTGGATGTCCTCACATATCTTGTCTAGTGATTCTGATTTCATGTTTATTTAGATTACAGCAAACAATTCAACTGGGTAAGCTCATAAAGCATTTCAATTACATCTAGAATAAAATGAACTTTAAGAAGGTGCATTTGCTTTTTCCATGCTACCTGATCTTCTACAATGTGACTTGTGTATGCCATGTTTAAAATAGAGACAACCTCAGAGTCTAGGATTTGAGAGATTGTAGAACATTATTGCGGTTAAATATATTGGTCCATATGGGTTGCAGGTGTCTCTATATAGTCTCTTATAAATCAAAATGCAGCAAGAGTGCTATTTTGGAAAATGTTTTATGTTGTCAGTATAGCAGTTGTGATAAGTTGTGAAAATAATCCTGTCAAAAGATAAAAGTTGTTAGACTTATAATTATTGGGGGGTGGGGATGTAAAGAAATAGTAACGTTCAATGTAGCAAGAGTGTTTATGATTTAAGAGTATGTAGCACTGAAAATTGTGTTTGTGGCTTTTAGATAAGTTGCAAAGTGAGTTTCATATTCAATTTCAAAGCAAATATTTTTACCACCTCATATCAGTGTGTTCTAGTTGCATCTTTCATATTTTTTCTTACCATGTCAGATTACTTTAAAAAAAAGAACAATTGGCATACTTTTTTACTTTGTTATAGAACAAGACAGCAATTCTAAGAAACAACACAAACCTTTCACACTTGCATTATTTGGATCATATTTGTTTAAAGCGTAACAGTAGCAGATTACTATATAGTAGCAGGTTGAAAATTTTTTAGTCTTATTTCAGCTGTTCATGATTTTAGTTGAGGTCAAAGGTAGTTTTTATCTGCATTTATATTTTTTTCTTCTAAAATACATTTTAAAATATATTCCAGTCCATCAATAATACTGTGTTACCCTTCTTACTCTGGTTAAATGCCTCAAGATAACAATTATTCTGCTGAAATTTGAAAAAAAAAAAAAAAGATTTTGAAGGGCTCAAGTTTTTCAATATACTTCAAAACTAGAAAAAAGCTTTTAACATAATTCAAATTTATCAGGCTTTCTTTTTAGAAAACACTTTTACTTCAAATATCAATGCAATTTATGATAAATCATTAAACGTGCTCTTACCTTCTGGTTTAATATACCTCCTGCAAAAAGTTTAAATCATCCATCTATATGGGCACAGTAAACACATTTAAGGACTCCTAAAAGCATACTTCAAGTTCAACATGTAGTAGGGGAATTCCCCTCTTGTTTCTGCAAAAAAGACAACATACCTTAACTGAGCCTCTGTATGTGATACACAAGAGATATCTCTCTTTCCCTTGCCAGAATAATTTTAAGTTTTGAAAAACAGTGAGTAGAAAGGGCAATATTCCATCACTGGATTCCAGTAGAGACAATATGGAATATAGAGACAATACATGTGCTGTACAGATTCATTTTATTTTGTAATTATTTCTGCTGTCTGTCTAATTTGTGTATTTCAAGTGCACATCACTACAGATAAATGACAGAAGGTATTACAATATGGGCAGAAGAAATACTATCTCATGCAGAGTTTTAAGAGTAGTGGTAATGAGTGACTTCAAGTTAGGCGCTTATTGAATTGATTAAAAATATATAAGGGGTCATGTAAGAATATAATCCATTGTAACCTGGTATAATGATACTTAAAAATATAATTTTATTTCTCTGTTAAAAAATTGTCATAGCAAGTGGATGAGTTGCAAGCTTACTCACACTTATTAATTATACTAAATTTTTAGTTTTAATTAGAGTAGCTCTTTTGAGACTAAACCTTTTACCATTAGGCTGTTTGAAACCTATGAGATAAAAAGGGAGAGTTCTTTCAGAATATTATTTACATGATTTTAATTAATGATTATAATCTCCATGGTCATTTTTGAAAAAGAGCATTTAATCCCTTAACCAGTTTTCATGATTTGCATTTTGCAAAAACATGTAAGCCCTGCAGGCTTATTATCTCCGATTTTTTTCAAACCAAACTTATTATTAGAGAATTTTATTTTGTTCCTACTCCAAGTCCCATTTCCTATCATAACACCTGTTTCTCATGCAGAGTGAACTGATTGGTAGGAAAGTAAAGTTTGCTTCCTTTTGCCAAGACAGAACATAGCCCTTGGCAAGGTTACCTTTGAAAACAGTTTTTCATGCAGAGACCGTATACAAGCGCTATTGCTGTTGCCAAGATCCTCTGACTAATGAAGGTTCAGAGCAATAGTGTATTCTTTCTGGTTGCTGGCGGCACGTATATGTAGCATTTCTTCCGAGAAAAGGCACTCTAGCGTTTCAAACAGAAGCTAGAAGTTTAACCTTCTAGGAGGAAGGTCAGTGTTAGTTTTTATTGATAACATAGAAGAAAGCAACTGCATAGGAATATGAAAAATAAATTCTATGGCAAGCTGAAACTCTTAGAAACAATGAGTTTTCAAATGGTTTTTAACAAAAATCAGTTTGAAAACTTTAATGTTTACAAAGGTGAGTCTTTGAATCTTAGAGCAGGCTTATGCTTAGTGTTCCATATTGATGATTTGGAGAACCAATTCCTAACTAGGAAGGATTAGCATATAGACTGAATTTAAAGGTCAGAACTTCAGGAGCTCACTTACAGATTTATTTTTTTTTCCACTTAATGGAAAAATGTGTAGCAAAAAAGATGGAATATTCCTCTTAGTACCAATTGTGTTTAGAAACCCTGGCTGTTAAAATTCCATTTTTTCCAACGTGTGCAGCAAAGAATCTTTTCTGTGACAAAGAATGAATACTCAGGTATCTTCAACTCAGCTTTTAAATGAAAGCTTCCAGTAAAACTTACTTAAATGGATAGACTGTAATCTATTAAGAAGCCAGGGATTTCTAAAGTAAAATTTTATTTAAAATATTAAGAGTTATGTATATATTCTAGCAACACATGAGCAAACGAAAATAAGATGAGGGAAGTTCCTTCAGGTAACCAAATTAGTAGCTGCTCTGTGGATGTCCTCAGATAGTTAATAAAAGATCTTAACTCTCCAGAAAGTTCCCAGTGAACTTCTTGTATTACAATTCCTAAGAAACCATAGTAGTCCGTAGTAGTTACATGGAGGACTCTTCAAGATGAGGGCCTTAGTTAATTTAGCAGCACTCACAGTGATTAGACTTGGCTACATATTAACAGCAATTGAATGCTCCTTTTATAGCTGTCTTCTCCCAGACTGTTAACTGATTTTTAGGAAAGACTTCCGTGTTTTATGTCTCAGATTACACTTAACTGGTTCCAGGAGACATTTTTTTGTAATACCATTATATGGGAGGAATAAAGATAATTTGTTTTTGTTCTTGTTGTCATAGTCCTCACTGTACATTTCTGTACTTCAGCTTGATAGAACTTATTTTGATTGTAGTAGTAATCCTGGTAACTTATTTTCATTTCAAATACATCTTTTAGGTAATCAAAGCATCTCTGTCACATATCTTAGCCCTAAATTATAATTGTGCTTTGAAATTTACTCTTAAGATAGAATTTTGTATGGAATCTTTGGTGGTTTTGTTGGGTTTTTTTTAACTGATATTTCACTTATTACTGAAACATCAACACTGAACATGTAAACCGGGGAGTTCCTATGAGATCTAATTTTGATACTGCACCTCTTCAAGTCACTACAGATATTGTCACTTTTGCTTTCAGCTGCAGATTCAGTCACACTCTTTGGCATGTTGCACAGAAGCAGCACAATGGACAGACAAGCTAAATTTTTTGCCTTCTTTTAAATTGCCAACATAGTGAAAGTGTAAACATCCCATCGTACCCACCTTGTGTATATAGGCACACAGTGAAATTACCTGAAAACAAGGAGTTATCATCTTTGAACAATGGTAACCACTACTCTATATTCCTGTAGGAATATGCTTTAAGAGGTGTTGTTAGGGGACAAAACGGCATGCTAAAAGAGACAGCAGTAGCCTTTCTTACCAGGGAAAGCCTGTGGCTGCAATCCTGTTGAAAGCAATAGTGTATGTCATAACAAATCTGAAAGAGGTCAGCTCTTTAAATTCTTGATAATCTAGTATTTTTTAATTTGAGTGCTGCCTTGTCTATTACATTTTATATATGGGAAATTTTAAATGGCCTGTGTTGTTCTGTTAGCGTTACTGGAGACCACAGAGATCTCATTGAATGGTATTCATAAGTCTATCTTATAGATCTATCTGTCTTAGACAGGGTACTATCCCAGTACCTCAGATGTAGTTAGCCACTACAGAGAAAGTCCTCCAGAGAGAAACTCAAAGCTCAAAGCTACTTTGGATAGTCAGTGTCTCTCCCTTACCTCTTTCTGATAACAGAGTCGTCGGCCTTGCTGAAGTTAAGCTTTGTGACTATCCCTCATGATACTCATATTCTTGCAGGACCAACATTCAAAATGCATTTTTTAACCAAAAATCTTATGGTGCACATTTCAAGATTGATAAAATTGTTTACATACTCATTTTATTTAACTTGTAATGTGGAAGATGTGGTACAATTTGCCCATGTAATAGAAATTGAACCCATGTTTTTAGATTCAAAGTGAATGCAACCCTTATTAAGAAGCTGCAGGGTGCTGTTTTTCTTTCTTCAAGCTTGTCATTTGCTCTTTCAAAACAAGGAACATCTCTTGTTCTGATTAAATAAAACTGTTTAATAATAAGGTCACAGGTTGGCTGCTATATTTAATACTTCATTGAACCATGTGCCATTGGTTTGAAACTGTCTCTTCTATGTTAACTTGACATGTACATACCACAGAGTTAAGCATGTCTAAAATAATTTTAAAGCTTCCTTTGTGTGCTAGTAATGATCTTTCTAATTAAATTGACTTGAGTCTTAACTGGCAGGATAATTAGTTCATGCTTTCATTTTTTTTTCAGATTGAATTTGGTATATATTTTCAAAATCAGTACATTTTCTTGTTTCATCTTCAGTGGTGCAGCAGACATGAAGCACTTGCTTACAATGAGGCATACATATTTTGTGTATAAAAAGTATATACTGTAGAATCTTGAGCTTGATATCAGTATCTTGACTTCAGATTTTAATTGGATGTTTACTCTTGGGGCATGAGGCTGAAGTGAACAACACCATAGGAACAACAGTGTTTCTTGAGCAAAGTTAATTAATCTTTCTCCAGTTTTCTTAAGTAACTTCTGAACAATTGTTGTGTAAAATGGACCTATTGCTACAGCTGTGTGATAAACAAGGTACCACCCATTATCGTATAGCATACAATGTACCATGCACTTGACAATTCTCAAACCTTAATGTGATAACTGATAAAATCCTTGCATTTTTACAAACAAGTAGCAGAATGAGTTGATTATGTAGTTCCAGTCATTGAATTAGATACTAAATTTTGTGACTAAATGTTTATGATACTAGTTTTATACTTTCAGTAAGTTTTCTCATACTGACTCCACTACACATTAAGTTTTTATCAATCTGAAATGCCAATAGCTACCTGAAAGATATTTCCCCATCAACCCTATAGGAAAAAACATAAATAGGTGCTATCCTAACAGAGAAATAACAGACTGAGGAAGTCTTTTGGAAACTAGACAGTTTCTTAGTTTGATACTATGCAGAAATCATTTATCTTCATCACTGTGTCATTTCCCCACTAACAAGTTGAGGTGTGACCATCTCAGGTTCAAACAGCAGCTCGTCTGTCAATTATATAACAGAACCTGGGAGAGATTTGGACCACAGCCACTGAAATTACCCAAGTAATTACTCATTCAATAAGGAATTCCTTATGTAGGATTGGTGGTTTGTCCTCAGATAATCAGTGGTTCATTTTTTTACAAATCCTTTCTTGACGCTTCTCTGACAAATTCAAAACTCTTAGCTTTTACAGTTTCATTACCTTGCAGTATAGATGCGTGCATGAACCGATACTCTTTCAGCTCTTCACTTTCTCATCTAGTGACCTTATTTACCCTAGCATAGCGAATATATGACGTGGAATAAGTCACAAACTAACTGAAAAAAACAAGCAACAGAAAAAAAACCCAAATTATTTGGTTCCTTGTTTCACAGAAAAAATGCCTGTAGCACTTTCTTCTTTTACATATTTCAATATTTTCTGCAAGCTT
Organism: Limosa lapponica baueri; assembly: GCA_002844005.1. NCBI lineage: Eukaryota > Metazoa > Chordata > Aves > Charadriiformes > Scolopacidae > Limosa > Limosa lapponica. The sequence goes on from KZ506136.1 coordinate 162,581, forward strand.
GCTCAACATAATGCATTTGATAACCAACGCAGCTGGTTAAACTGAGGTTTACAATGGTAAGGTCACTGTTCTGAATTTAATACAAAATCACAGAAGTCTATGGGGCAGGAATCTGTGGGGATCACCTGGTCCCACCTGCTTCTGGAAGCAGGGCCTTACTTAGGTTATCAAGGACCCTGTCATGCCAAGTCTTGAGTATTTCTGCTGGGGGAGATTCCACCATTTTGGGGAAACCTACTCCACTGTTTAAGTGCTGTCAGGGTTCGCTTAGTCTCTTCCCAGTGGAGGACTAAAATAAATATAGAGACAGGAGAGAGGAAGCTGTGAGTTTTACATCATTCCCTACCATCCCCTACCTACCCAACAGAAAAGAAAAGTCCTAAGTTATAAGACTCTAACAATTAGCTAAAATGCATTCCAGAGGAAGCATGTTGTTTCAATATTTCATTTGGTTCTTATTACAGTTGCATCCAAGAACTGGAGCTTGTGTGTTGGTTTAGTCCTTTATGTCAGCACTGATAAGTTCAATCATACTTTCTGTCATCTTTTAATTGTTAGTAATTCATCAAAGAAAAATCACTACTCTGAACTTTGAACAGCAGTTCTTCAGGGAATTTGCTGAGATGTTGCCAATTTCAAACAGTATTGAATACCTCCTGTTGAAAAAGTAATTATTAGATCTTTTTCTATTGTGTTTACAGGGCAGCCAAAAATACTAATCAATTTTGAAAAATGTAGGTCATAAAAACTATTATTTTTACACTTCACATTATTCAAACACAATTTCTTATTGCTAAAACATAATACAAATGCAGCTTTTCTTCGAAAAATTAGTTTTTCTATACTTAAAAGCAGCAACTAAGACCAAGTCTAACTTAATTTGTAATTTTTTACTGATGAAAGTGTAATTCTGCATGCTTTTCCAGAGAGAACTAATATTTAAAGTTTTATCATGCAGAGTAGGACACAATTAAACTAATACTAAAGCTGATTTCACCAGAACTTTGAGCTCTTGCTTATATTGTATATAATATTTCCAATTTGTAAATTATATTTTTAGAGTGAAAATTCATTTATTTCTTCTGTATGTTAATCTTCATAGATACTTCTTTACCAAATAAAGCAATACCAATACATTTTTGTTGGTTTTGGACTTCTACTTATAAAAGAAAAATAAATTTTTAGAGTTTGAAGAAAAATGCTACTCATGCAGGTAGTATTCAGTAACTCATTTGGAAGAGTTTCATTCTTGAGCACTTTTGAAGTTAGAAACAATATGCTTTTACATGTTATTCTCAAGTGGAACATCAGCCATAGCTCATGCATTTGCAAAATAGGCTTTATGCTTAGAACAATTTAAGATTGCTTTTGAAAGATATTTTGGGTTTTTTCTATAGAAAATTGCTTTTTAAGAAGTAGTGGTTCTATATGTTACCAGTTTTCCTATTCAATACTTTATTTACAGCACTAAACTGTAACAGTTTATTAATGAAGGCATTACTTCATTTTGTATGCTTCCCTGTAAATAATTGTCACATGCAGAAGCGCTTGATCTGAAGGTTTATTTGTACTGTTCTAGCTTACCGCTTCATAAGACCTCTGTCCGTAACATTTTTTGAGGATTCTTGTTGAGAAGCTGCTTTTATTACAGTTAAGATCCCTGCTATGCTCCCACATTTTTACATGATATTTTTAAAAGATTTTTCAGAAGATCGCTGAAGAAGGCCTGACTAATCAAGTTCCATTTATGATGCTGCTTCTAAAACAACGTATATACAACTCTGGAAGCTTGTTCTGATGTCCTAATCTCCAGATAAATTCTCTAGCATTCATGTTAAAACTTTCTGGAAACTTTGACTGTCCTTTTTAAAGCTTTTTGATCCCTTGCCTTCATAGGGTAGTCTTAGAAGATTTTGTATACTGAAATGGCTCACTACTACAACTTTTCAGCTGTATTTTCATACTTTAGCATCACAGCACTGTGCTGGTCAGCCCACTACTGTGTACTCCTCTCTTCAAACAAGTACAACATATTCTACTGCACTCTCCACAGCACCACTGATACAGCTTATTGTGTTGCTTTCTCAAATAAAACCTATTGAGAGCAGCGCAGTCATCAATGTTTTTTCCCTGCAGCTATTTTTAGCTTGGATTTATGTATTGCTGAAGAAAGGCTGAAGTACAAAATTAATTATAGCTATTTGAGGGCAAGAGAATAAATACTTTTCTGTCAATTTATTAGAAGAACGCAGGGAAGTGTGAGTTCATTTCTTAGCAGGAAATGTGAGCAAATAATGGATAATTCAGAGAAAACTGAAATATTTAGTATCTTTTACAAGAATTGGTTGGCTTTGAAGTCCTGCCTAAGCATAATTTCTTAAGTTTAGCCTGTGTCTTGGGTTGTTTTCCTAAATGGAGAAGTAAGCTTAGGGGCAGGCTCAGGGACAAACTCTAATAGCTTCAGTAGTCGATCAGAAGTCAGAAGTTGAGGCCAGTGGGCAGCGGGAGCTTTGGATCTGAAACTGCAGTGTATCAGCAGGCAAAAATAAGTGTCAAGTTAATAAAAGTACTGGATATTTTGCACTGGATAGGCTAGTTACCAGGGAATGAAAGGCAGGATAAGGGGTTTGGGAGTAGTAACCATTGGGTGACACACTGGCTGTTGGGCTCAACAATATCCTTGTATTCATTCATCTTGTTTATTACAAATTATAGTTTACAGATATGTTTTTTTCTTAAGTTATTCTCTACCCTGTATTTGCTCTGTTGATTATTTTGTAGTGGAGGTAAGAGTAGTTATGGGACCTATGTAGGTTTGGCTATTCCTAAACAGAGGACTTTTCCTTTGTCTTCATTGAATTTCATCATATCTTTTAATCATGTCTATAGCTGCTTGCTATCATTCTGATAATTCAGCCTTCCAAACTGCTTTTTGATTTAAAGAGCACACATTTTAGCTGAATGTTATGAATCATCTTGTCAAAGACTTATGAATTATCCGCAATGACTTTTTTTTACTATTCTTCCTCATTCTGATAAATTGTGGTTGGTTGTCCAGTAGTTTTGTTTCCCTAATGACTGGAAAGAAAGAAGAAAAAAGAGAAGGAAAGAAGACCAGTTAGTTTAAGACTTGGAATACTTGGAATATAACCAGTTCGTAGTGACTTTAATTTGACCTCTTATTTCATAATCAGTTTCATTGTTGTGTTCAACTTTACATTCTCAGCCCTCTAGTTAAAATGTGTACTAAAAAGTCTCAGTTCTAGTTGCCTCCTTTGTCAAAAATAGCCACAAGCACATCACAAAACATCAGGGAATTGTCTGTTCTCTTCTACAATTGACTGAAGTCTCAGGTCTCCCAATTCAGATCATCCTTCTCATAAAAAGCCTTATTTGTGATGTTGCTTTCTCTTCCCATGAAAATGGGAAGTCCTTGCCCATTCTGATTCTGTGCTTCAGAAGGTTTCAGCTGAATAGTTCTCATTGTATCTAGTGTTACCTTTTTTTTTTCCCAGTAACATTAAATATTTTTAGAATTTGGAAATTACTTCTTATCTTATGAGCTCAAAACATTTTATTCAGGGGGAAAAAAAAGCCCATGTGTCCACAGTTGCTGCCATAACTTCTTATACACTTTTAAACACATTTGAGATACAGTGTAAGATAATGCCATAGATTACTACATAAATATTTTTAACCGTTGCTCTCTTATGTTCTTTATAACCAGTGAAAAATCAGTAATTGATTGCCTATGTTAGTATGGTGATTAACCTTATGTAACTAAGAATGTGCAATCTTAACTCGAATTAGCAGAGTTGTTGAAGAGGCTGGTTTCACTAATGGAATCTGTATTAAATGCTAATTAAATAACTGTGTGAGATGGGCCTAATATTGTGAAAATACAGCTAGGAAGCTCCTTTTCATTCCAGCATTAGTGAAGTGTGATAATTTTACATTTCCGTAAGAAAGACATTATTCATCTTTAACATAGTTTGTGTGTTAATACATTTGCTTTTTCATGTAGGAGTAAATACAATAATTATCTCCTAAATAAGAAAATAAGTCTTTTTTCAGTTAAGATATTGCAGATATTTCTTTTCCCCCACAGATGGTTTCATAGTAAGATTTCTACCGGCATTCCTTGTCCTAACATAGCGCACTCAGTGATTATTTTGCCGGGGTTTTACTATAGTGGCAAAACATAAATTCTTACAATACATAATCTATATTTAATTGCTTTGAGAATAAACTTCATCAGATCTTTATGAAACAATGTTCCTGGAATAAAATGCTATTTGCATTTTAAATTTAAAATACCTGTTTAGAAGAATATTCCCCCTGAATCTAATAATAAAAGTTTTTTTTTAATGTCCTTAATTTACAGGAGTATTTTTGTCATATATATCCAGATACAAAACAGTTGTTCTTAAGTGGAAATTGTTAATTATTGAAGGATTTCTGCTATACATAATACAGGACTGAAATAAGTGGGTATCACTCTACTTGAATTTAGAGGCTCTTTATGTTATGAAAAGGGTATCCTCAGGATGTTTTATGTATTACAAAGCATGGAATTAAATTATAAATTAAATAAAACCATTATATGTGCCTTAGTCACACAGTAAAACTGATCTGTCCAACAAGCCAGTCAATATGGCTGAACACTGGTACAGTAAGTGTTTTTTAACAAAGTTATACATATGTTTCAAACAGTAACTCAGTTACAGCATAATATTTTTCTGTGCTGTTATTTAAGATAATGCAAGTTCCATCTTGTTAAGTTTTGTGAAGTTAGGAATTAAGAGATTATAGAGACTGGACTTTAAGCATTCATTTAATGTAAAATTTGTACTGTTTTATAGTCTAAAAACACTGCAAAGGACTAAAAATGTGTCCACGTATATAAATATTGTATATTCTTCTATGCATGTATACAAGCAGAAATTTAAAACAGTGGCCAGTGGATTACGAGTGGTTTAGCATACTTCTGCTGCCTGCTTTCTGAAGGAACTTTTTTGTCTGTTGCTGACAGCATCCCTCTCAGAGAAGTTGCTTCCCAGGTGGGCAGCTCGGGAGGGTCACTCGTAGGGCAGGAGGGGGTGTTACAGAGCTGCACAGAAGCACCGCAGCCTGCCTGAGCCAGGCTCCTTCTGCTGCAGGATGCAGAGGGCTCCCTCCTGCATCCGCACCTGCAGCCCTCCTGGTGCAGCAACCCGGGAACTCCCTGAGGGAGAGGTGCTTTTGTCACAGCGAGGGGACACCATGCCACAGGCTGTTTGTGCAAGGGGCTTGAACAAGGGAAAGTCTTCCTTTCTCCAGACTGTCTTTTTTACTTCCAGGGTCTGGGATTCCTGAGGGCCAACCTTAGCAGTAAAGACTGAAGCAAAGAAAGCATTCACTAACTCCGCCTTCTCTGCATCCTCCATCACCAGGGCACCTACCTCATTCAGCAGAGGGCCCATTTTTTCCCTAGTTTTTTTTTGCTACTGATATACTTAAAGAAGCCCTTCTTATTGTCTTTGACATCCCCCGCCAGATTTAATTCCAAGTGGGCCTTAGCCTTCCTCGTTGCATCCCCGTATACTATGACAACATTCATATATTTCTCCCAAGTGGCCAGTCCCTTTTTCCACATTCTGTAAACTTCCTATCATGCCTATCTTGTCTCATGCCTATCTTGTGCTTACGGAGGTCTTCAGAGTTTCCATGGAACAGTGCTATAGGGAGCAGCCTTCCTTTTATGCCTCTTTAAAGCTTCAAGGGCTAAAACCTCGCCTTGAAGGGAATCCACTCTGAGGCTCTTACAGGGTTGTGGTGTTTGTGGAACAGAACTAGCAAGAAACAAGAAAAGAACAATGTTTCAAAAATTTATTTAAATTATAGTAAATGGGATGATAGAGGGCAGAATCACTGTGTTTGTTATTATTTTGTGCTGTAAGTGCACACAATACTTTAGTATAATTTTGTATTCAGGAACCCCTTCAGAGTCTTACCTTAAAACCTTTATATTTTTATACATATTGAGGTTAAAAATAAGAATAATTTATTTCTATAGTTATTAAATTTATAATGCTTCAGGTATCCCTGAAACTTCCTATACCACTAGCACTGATATATAGCAAAAAAGAGGAAAAACAGAATAATACCATTTTCTCCAATTGAAGGCAATATTACCATTAAGAGAATCTGCCCCAAAGGTTGTACACATTTCTCAGATATGCCACATGAGTTACAGATACATTTTGTGTTGAACATGTTTCCATAGAACAGTAAAATATTGATTTTGCCTCTAGCTTCCTTGGGATTGACTTTTTATCCCTAGAGTTAATGTTAAAAATAATATTGGTCAAGGGCCACCTCATGGTCTCTTCTTTTAATTGTACATCTGGGTATGCCAACTTACACTTTTAATGCCTAAGTTGCAGTATGGTTACCTCTGTCTAAAATATTAACCAGATAAGTCACTTCTAAGCCTATACTAGCAGCACTGTCTCCTTTGATGAAATACAAAATTAAAACCATTACTCAAGACAGAGCTGTAATAACAGCATATATCGTTTGACATAAAGTGCTCAAACTTTGTAAAGTGCAGAAGCAATATCCCTCTTTGGTCTTCGTTTAACAATTGTGTGCTTTCACAGGCTTTTCAAGAGAACATTTTAGACACTGGAAGTGCCTGGAAATCAAATCTTTATTAAATATTTATGGGGGAGGACACCTAATGACTTCTAGGGGACCCTGCAAAGAGATTCAGTATCCATAGAGTGCACTTATCATTGTTTGTTGTTATTATTGTTGTTGTTATTAATTATTTAAGTGCTGGCAATTTTCTCAAAGCTGTACAAGGCAAGAAATATATTATTCCAGCCTTTAAAAACTTTGTCTCAATCAAACCGATGCGTAAAGTACACTAACTCACTGTGGAATAGACACGTCTGAAGAGTAAGCCTGGTTACTGAGGAGAGCACCTTTTTGCATTGCCTCACTCGCCTCTTCTTTCCCTCTGCCGTCCTTGCATATCTGCCTTGCAAGAGCAGAATTTGCTGCAGGAGGCCAATGTGTGCTGTTGGGAAGGAGTAAACGAGGGCCACTGTTTGCTTCCTCACATTTACAGTAACTTCAGGGACAGCTCTTTCACTTTTTTCATTTCCCCTGTGACATCTTGGTGGAGAAGATGGGAATCTTACCATCTCCTGAAAGAGGAGGCCTGTGTACCCAAGTCTTCATGGACCTAAGGACAGATCAGGACAAAAAAAATGAGGCCAGACTCCCTTTACTACCAGAATAACAGGGTTCAGTTTTTTATGTTTAAGAGTTGATAGACTTACTATGCTGTGCATACACTGGCAGATTCGGCTGGGGTGGGAGGAAGGTACAAAAAAGGCATAGTACCCAATGCTGCTGGTGAAAGAAAGGATATTATTTTTAGAAGCTATTCAGCATCTAGGCTAAATAGATCCTCATAAGATTTTTAAATGACAAAGCAGACTAAAAGTATGAGGAGGCTTGTTTTGAAGGACAATACAATTGACAGAGTGGCATGTTGTAGCACATGTTTTTCAAAATAGCTAGGCAGGAGTGATACCAAACAAGCAACTAGGCATTTTAACAGCTTGTGTGGATAGAGACAGGGAGGAGACAACACTGAACTGAAACCTCTGACTTTAAATAATGAGGAAATGGTGCAGAATAAAGTATTATTGTCTTCCTTGAATAATATTTCTGTACATTGAGATTTCTGTTTTGCAAAACAAACTGGCAGAGGAGAAAGAAAAAAGGGAGTGCAGAAGAAAGTTTGAGAATCATCAGCATGTGAATGAATTTACACAAGAACAGAGGATAAAATGACAAAGAGTTAGAAATGGGAACCACCAGTAAAATAAAATTAGAAGAAAGAGAAGACGTCAAAAGATATGAACACTGAAATCCCAATACCCAAGGGGTGTTCAAAACCTTTGGAGAAAAAAAGTAGCTTCAAGGATTTTCTAGGTTAGGGAAACAGGAGCCTGTGACACCACTTCATTTGAACTAAGCTGGAAACAGAGCATGCTAAATTGGATTGCAAGCAATTCAAATGAGAAGCAGTAGCAGATAAAGAGATGGATAGGTGTGTATTAGATCTTGCATGTAGCTCTTCCAAGCTGTATTTATTACAAGTTAGGATAAACTCAAACTATTGTGTATATTAGGTCTTTTATGTTGATTTGGAATGGATTACAGTTTACTAGTATGGTCCTGATTTGTGACTTTGCTACAATGGTATAACAGATCTGTGTGTGTTTTTTAATGTCTATCTGTCAGTTGGCAAAAGAAAGACTTGAACTAAATCAATAAAACATTTGCAGCTTGGTGCACAGTTACTGTTGGTTTTGACCATTATCTGATTTTTCAAATATTATTTTAAAATAGAAAGCTTTGACCTTTTAGCACCAATGGATTCCTGTTTCAGATACTTTTACATTGGAGAATGTTTACTTCTTTAAAAACAATCACACCAATTTTTAATATTCCTTTAGTTTGTGGAGAACAACATCCACAGATTTGAACTCTTTTATGAATTTAAACAACGTAAGGTTTTTCAGATGTTAAATGCATTTAAAAAAACAGCTCCTGAAACCACACATGTAAAGAATGATCACTTCTAGAATTAAATATTGAAAAGCTTAGTTTATTGCAGTTTTCCACTGCAAATCAAACAGGAGCATCAAAAACTTAAGTATGATGTTTTACGTCAAAGTTAGAATGATGAAATATGTCATGCTAGTTACCCTTGCCTTTCCTTGCCCTTTTCATGCCATACAGTCTCCCTACCTCACTTACCTCTCTTTCTCTCACTCTTATTGCCCACGCCCACTTTTCTCCTTTCTGTTTTCTCCACTTTCTCTGTCTCTCTCCCCCCACTATGTTTTTCCCCTCTTGCTGCATGCTCAGCAGTCCAGCAGCAACCTTCAGACCCTTGGCTGGGGGAAAGTGCAGAAGTGTCATGTCAGAAATTCTGGTGGTTTTTATATTTGCTGTATGAAATGCAAATAGCTCTCTTTACAAGTAAATTACCAGGAAAAACAAAACCAAGTGAAAAACTACACTTGCTTTTAAATTATTGAATTTAAGTAAAATTAAAAGGTTGAGATCACAGCTGGGTTAAGATGGGAAAACTGACAAAAAGATGTGATTGCCCAACTCTGATAAGAGCTGAGAGTTCTACTGAGGCAAAGTCATCATGACTGAGATCATCTGCAGAACAAGGCAACAAGGTACACTTTCTCATCAGGTAGCACCGGTTCAGGCTTATCAAAATCAAATTATTAGCAAGCAGGAAGCCAGGATTCAAACGCTGTTGGTTGCTTTTGTGCTTTTACTTCTTCACCTGATGTTTCTCTTTGGGTACTGGTTATCAAAGCATGACAATTTCTAACTAAATAGTCGAAAAGTCTATATTTATATGACACAGCGCGGTGCTCCAAGTAAGCTAGGAAACATCCTACATAATGCAGCCCTCCTCCGTGGCTGATTTGTCCTACTAAGGAGCGTTATCTGCATCCGCACAGCACTGCGTCGAGCTATTTAAACAGTACCTAAATTTTATTATTTTTTTTTTGTGAGTTAGGAAGATATACTGTATCTATACATACTGAAGCATTCACGGAACTCAATATACATTTAATTGGATTCTTACTGTTTACATTGTATTAGAAAACGGATCAGGTATGAGGATTTTTTTCTTTACTGTCAGTGTGTGGGAAGCTACATTTGGATGAGCATTGGATTTGGTTTAAGTGCACAAAACAACATTTTCTGCTCATTTTTAATGTAATTAAGAGTTTATAGTAAATTTTATTCTCGATTTACATCATGTATTCATAGTTAAATAGCTTTATTTCTGATGCAAAGTCATATATAATTGCACTTTAAATAAATCAGACGAAATAATTTGAGTTGTGTGTTTATATGTGATTTTCTATCTATATGTGTCTCCAAATATATTTTAACATTTAAGTAAATCTGTTCCCAGGGCTGGAAAATACAATCCATAGAAGTGTTCAGTCCAAATTAAGGAAAATCATGTAGTATCAAGTTGCATAATGCATTAAGATGGGTTTCCCTGAACAGAATCACTACATATGTACTTGGGGTTATTTAGATTGCTTAGAAAAGGTATTTTCTGCAAATAGAGAGGAAACAAAACTGCTTTTTAAACAAAATTTGAACAATTGGCTCTTGCATTATTTTTTAACATTAGATGTACTGTATTCTTTGGGATGCTCATGGTGTATGAAAGAAACACACACAAAAGAATGAATTGTCTTACAAAGAGATGTGAAATGTGAGGTAGTTCATGGTTAACATTTTAATGATGGAATTTACAAAGTTAGTTACTTAATTGATCTGTGATCCTTAGCAAGTTTTGAGGATGCATGTGGTTCCTCATGGCGAAGGTCATCCTAAGAAATGCCAAGTTCTTTCAGTACATTCTAGAGGCATGTCAGATTTACTTCTTGTCTTAAAAATTTTTCCATATTATTGATGCTTCATGTACTGTCACTTAATATTGACACCCTGGCAGGTTATTACTTTGTGTCCTGTCTCTGTTTTTCTGATTGCAGCATTGGAAGGGCTGTAGTGAGACAATTCTTGCTATGTATTGCTGCCGATAAATGTTTTTGATAATCATAAGTTTAGGCACTGAAATAGCTATGGAAGGATTGTATTGTTACTGTTGTAGGTGATCTCTTCTGGGATTGCTAGAGGTCAGGTAAATTGCTGAAATTAACAGGTGTGTCTGTTTTCTTTATGTACTGGAGATTGTTGATTCATCTGCAGATCACATATATGGAAGGACAGGGAACAACTTGGATGTGGTTTTATGTCTTTAAATCTTGTTTGCGAGGTTAATGGGAAAGTGCTCATGATCTCTGGAAAAGTTCTTGTGCATGATTCTGTCTTGTGATGCATGTTTTTCAATATTAACCATTTCATGAATAAATAAACAAACATGCCAAGCTGATGACTGAAAATACTGTAATCTTTTAACTATTCACTAGTCCGTAACACTAAGCAAATATGACATAGTATTTTATTTAAAAATAGTTTGTTTTTTTTTTATTTATTTACACAGTATTTTTAAAGATGTGAGCCTTGAAAATAGAAAAGCTTCTTAATTTTCCTGTAATCGTTTGTTTGGAGTGCCAGGGACAGTACTTTTGTATACCTGAGTACAGTTGTCCTTCCTATGCTTCCTTTATCTTGGAGAAATCTTTGAGTTTTTTGAAACAAAAATATAGTGATATGAATACAGATGCTTTAAAAAGCAATTACAAACGTTTGTTTGCATGTTTATTCTTGATATTTTCATCATGCTTGGTGTTTTCATAGCCAGTATTTTTTATTAAGTTGTCATCATTTTTGTAGTTCTTTCATGGTGGTTGGGTTTTTTTTTTGTTCAAATTAAATGTTTTAAAATATTATTGACAAAGGAATTAAATAATGTGAATAAAAATTGTATTAATGTAAAATGTTTTCAGATATTAATGGTAAAAAGTCAGTTCAATTAGCATTAAAGAATGAAACAGCTGTAGTATCCAAGTCTTATCCAGTATCTTTATTAAAATTAAACCATCCTGCGTAGTATGGATTGCTTATACTGTCAGTTATTAAATAACTCCAAGAACAACTTTCAGCCCCTACTCAATGAGATGGCTTTAGAACAAATGTCTGTTAGAACACAGCTTTAAAAATTAATGCCTGATCTCAAAAATATTATCATGTTTTGATATATATCAGTGCATTACATGTATCACATACATCAAAAATATAGTTACATTTTTAAAATATTTTTTACTCCTACTTGGAGGTGCTAATCTCTAGGTTCATTCTAAGTTAAATTTTTTTCTGTCATATAATCATATTTCTCTAACATTTATATCTTGTCCTTCCTCCAAGGTACATTTGCAGTCATGACAATATAAGGGAGGAAGCAGGAAGTATTTTTTCATCCTTTGTTTTAGTCCCCACTTTAAAGTTTTAATTAGCCCAATAAGCAAATTATTGTCCTTTCTAAATGTTAGCATAAATGACACTGATTCTACCATTTAGTTTTCATGGACTTTCAGTGATTAAAAAAAAAGGTACATTTTAATGTTAATTAATTGCTTGAAAATCAAGTCATTATTATAAATTTACTCAAAATATTAAATGGAGAAGGTTAGGATGGATGTATGAAATTATGCTTTCTGTTTTTCAGGCAATTCAGGAAGTTCAACAAATTACCCAATTTAGACGTGTCACAAAGTAGAAATGGTTGTTTTAAGAACAGCAGCTGTTTTATTCACCAAAAAGAGACATTCAAACTTTTATATTGTACAGGGCTTGTTATGTTAGGGTTTTTTTTTTCATTTAACATTTTTGTATTGATGAGCAGAGTATCTCTGTCAGGTGATCACTTGGACCACAAGAGTCATATACCTGTTTTTATTGAATTTTATACTTGCTTCTTCTTTTATTGATAATGCATTGTCTGTAAATTATTAAGAACATTTTAAGATTGGAGTACAATTGTGTCACCTTCTGATAATGGGATAATACCTTATACGTAGTGACAGACACTGGTCTCTGGAAATTGCTTTGGTTTAGTATATCTAATTTTCTTCCCCACATGATCTCTAGGTATTTTTGTGGCCTTTCCCCCAGTAACTCACACCAATATTCAAAGGGACAGTTTCTGAATGCTGTTGCTAGCCCAGCAGTGTATGGAAGATACAACTAAAGTGTCGGATGGCAGGTTTTCTACTATTGTGCCAGAAATTTGTAATGATGTGGTACAAGGCAGGGGTTAAATAACTTTTTGTTTTCTGAGAATGGAGAAGTGAACTCTATAAAAAAAAATTGTTTTGATGTCTATTGTACAAATTTAGAATCTCAGTGTAGATTGCCATTTATACTTGAACTTCCAGTGGTACTGTTAGCTTATATAACCTCTTACCAGTTTACAAGAGTGTATATACTGGCATTATTTCTTAGATTTCTCTAGTTTGATCACACTTTAGTATTATTTTCTTTTAATGTTTCTGTAACGACTTAGTAATTATTCATAGCTGTTTTGTAATTGATTAGCAACTAAAAAAAAAAGGTTGTAATGTAAATGAAATTATTTTTCTTATCATGAATGTATAAACCAGTATTAACCTGTATAATCTGTATTACTAGTACAATATTTATGGCAAGATTGGTCCTTTGTAAACTGTCCTTTGTTTGGTGCAGGAAATAATTGCATTGTCCCTTGACTAGAAATGAGGATACGTCACATTTAAACCTGAATGCCCTTCCTGTTCATGCTTTTTACAGTTACATTTTTAACAGCCAAGAAAGCTAAACAGAACTGCTATTTTATTTCAGAATTTTGTTTCCCAGTTTCCTATGCAGCTATTTGATGATGCTGGTGATAAAACTTATTGGGGTATAAAAGAGGAAGGGGAACATTTCTTAGGTCACAGAAATTAGTGAAAGCTTATGCATGTTTGAGGTTTATTTTCAATGTGACCATGTGTAATATGTCCTAGTGGAAATTATTTTTGCTTTGCTTTATGAAGCAGATACTATATTACAAGATGTCTGTGTGTTTTGAGGGGTTAAATTTGCACACTACTAAATGAGCTACAGAAGCTTTCGCAGATGCATTAATTTAACAAATGCATTTGTGGTTAAGTGCTCCCTTGACAATGAAGGGAATTGAATCACCAAGCCTCAGAGCTAAAAACCTCTCCAGATTTAGCCAAATAGCCAATGCTTTGTAACTAGGAGTTTCAGCAGATCATAGGCTCTGTGTATTGGGACAAAGAGGGACTTGTATTACGCACTTACATTTGGAATAGATATCCACTTATACGAGGCCCATGGTGCAGATAGTCATCTTCCAGAGACACTGACTTGTCTAACTGAGGGAACAACTCTTTTAGTAACATGATGGCCATCACAGTATGACCATAGCAATACACTGGAAGGTTCTGTCTTGTGGTGACAGTGTTTGGCAGTGGAAAAACTTACTCATGGATGGAGCAGCCACGCACACCAGGTGGCAGCTAAATACAATGTGCAGGATACCCTTTAGAGAGCCCTTCAAATCAGCCAGGATGTCATGTTCAGGCATCTTAAGGTATTGTTTAGCATGTCAACTTCAACTGCTAAGGGCTTCTGTGCGTGGTATTTGCAGCAGTTCTCGAAATATCAGAGAAACATTTCTGGTTTTGCTTAACTCAGTGAATGAAGGATTACGGGCAAGTTGGTTTTTTTTTTTTTTAAGCATTTTGTGCCAAGTTTGCTGTGCTATGCTGAATTACTTCTCTGTAGAGAAAATTTCTATTTTATCAGCTTTATCTGGCTTGGAGCACTTTGGGATTCATTTTAAGTAGAAATGGTGTACAAAAAAAGCACCCCATTTATTGTGTAAAAGTGGAAAACGCATAGCAAGGTGTGACTCCTCATTTTGTAATTCCTCTGCATTTTGGTAAATTCATTTGGATTGCTGATTTTAAGGGGGGGGAAAAGGTTTGAGGAGGGAGGATAGGCTAGGAACATTTCAGTGTGTTAAACCAAATGAGGTGCTTTCACTGCTTATGTTTTAACCTCCTTTTCGAAATATTTCACATCCTAGGCCTCAATATTGTAATTTTATGCGTGTTTTATCAAAAGAACAGATTTACAGTTGTCACCTGTTGTCTTCAGGGAGCACAAGGAACTTGGGTGCAAATAGTGGAGGTAGCTTTCATATCCAAAGACTTACTTGTATAGCTGGCATTTAGAAGAGTTATTAAAGGGTAAGAACCTGTAGATTGATTGTTTCTCTGCTCCTTGGAAGGTGATGTGTTATATGCTGTGTTTTGCAGAACGGATGTTACATCTGGACTGTGAGCATTTTATTCGGATACATTTTTATTCTTGTGGTTGTCTGTAAAGAGGATAACATAGTTTTCGATGGCTGATATTTAGGGACTTTTTTTTTACTTTGGCTTCGATAGTTGCAGCTATAATTTGGAGTTGTTCAAAAATTCTTAGTAAGTGGCCTTACTAGTCTCTTGACAAGCTTTATTCTTCAAACTCTTAAGGCAAGGAGGTTTACTGAGCTGGGTTTTTTGTCTGAATTATTGAGGGTTTTCTGTAGGTTTCCCAAGACTCATAAAAGCAGAAAACAGTTTTTCTCCTCATGTAGGATCTGGGCATTTGATGGCTTTTTTCTGAGGTATTCATGAATGGTTTAACAGCCTAGGGAGATATTGTGGGCTCCATATTCCTCTACAGAGAGAACCACTTAATTGTTCTTTAGGTTACAGCTTGTTAAGAGTACAGAAAATAGTTTGCTCATTCCATTATGAAGCTGGATGAACTGTATATTTGTTTTCACTGGGACAGAGGAAACTTCTTTATTGTTCATCATGAGTCCAAACCAACAAAGTAAATCCATGATGCCCTGGAGGTCAAACTGTGGCGTTCTTTTTATATGTCTGGCAGAAAGACTTGTCAGCAGTTATCTTCCTCATCTTTCTACTCCAACCCACTTTATATCATAGAATCATAGAATAGTTTCTTCCAGAGCCTGCTTAGGGAAGGACAAACTGCCAGGTGGTAAGCTGAGAAGAAAAGAATACAGCAGGCTCAGTAGTATGTTGATCAAAGGTTAGAAGGAGCCACTGGTGTTTTGGATGTTTTTAACAGGATGTAGAAATTGATGAAATATTCTATCAGCAACTGGTAGAGCTCTCGCAATCACTCACCCTTGTTCTCGTGGGGGACTTCAACTTCCCAGATATCTGGTAGAAATATAACACAGCAGAGAGGGAACAGTCCCGGAGGTTCCTAGAGTGTGTGGAAGACAACTTCCTAACACAGCTGGTGAACGAGCCAACCCAGGAAAGCACGCTACTTGACCTGCTGCTTATTAACAGAGAAGGTCTTGTGTGGGATGTAAAGGTTGGAAGTTGTCTTGGGCAGAGTGATCATGAAATGATGGAGTTTTCAATTCTTGCAGAAGCAAGACAGGGAGCCAGCAGAATGCCACCTTGAATTTCTGAAAGGCAGACTTTGGCCTGTTTAGGAGCATGGTTGAGAGTGTCCCTTGGGAGACAGTCCTGAAGGGCATAGGTGCTCAGGAAGGCTGGTCATACTTCAAGGAGGAACTCTTGAAAGTGCAGGAGAAGGCCATTCCCAGGTCCCATAAAACAAGCTGACGGGGAAGAAGACCTGCCTGACTAAATAGAGGGCTTTGTCTGGACCTCAGGGAGAAAAGAAAAATCTACGATCTCTGGAAAAGGGGGTTGGTTACTTATGAGCAGTATCAAGGTGTAGTGAAGATATGCAGGGGAAAAATTAGGAGGGCAAAAGCCCAAGCAGAACTTAACTTGGCTAACACAGTTAAAGATATCAAAAAGAGTTTTTTTCAGTATATGAATAAAAAAAGGAAGGCTAGGGAAAATGTAGGCCCACGGATGAATGAGGTGGGTGCCTTGGTGGTGGAAGACACAGAGAAGACGGAGTTGCTGAATGCCTTCTTTGCTTTGGTCTTCACTGCTAAAACTGTCCCTCATGAATCCCAGACCCTGGAGACAAGGGGGAAGGTCTGGAGAGAGGAAGATTTTCCCTCTGTTGGGGAGGACTGGGTAGGAGACCACTTGGCCAAACTAGACATCCACAAGTCCATGGGCCCTGATGGGATGCATCCACAAGTCCATGGGCCCTGATGGGATGCACCCACAAGTGCTGAGAGAACTGACAGATGTTATTGCTGGGCCACTCTCCATCATTTTTGAGAAGTCTTGGAGAACAGGAGAAGTGCCTGAGGACTGGAGGAAGGCAAATATCACACCAGTCTACAAAAAGGGCAAGAAGGAGGA
This sequence comes from Limosa lapponica baueri, assembly GCA_002844005.1. Lineage (NCBI taxonomy): Eukaryota > Metazoa > Chordata > Aves > Charadriiformes > Scolopacidae > Limosa > Limosa lapponica. Next base: position 179,461 of record KZ506136.1, read on the forward strand.
CCCAGGGAACTACAGGCCGATTAGTCTCACCTCTGTCCCTGGGAAAATAATGGAGCGACTCGTTCTCGATGTCATCTCCAAACACATTGAAGAACAAGTTATAGGAAAGTGGTCAACACGGATTTACCAAGGGTAAATCATGCTTGACCAGTCTGATAGCCTTCTGTGATGTTATAACTGGATGGCTGGATGAGGGGAGAGCAGCAGATGTCAGACAGAGATGCAGACTTCAGCAAGGCTTTTGACACTGTCTCCCATAACCTCCTCATTAGGAAATTAAGGGAGTATGGGCTAGATGAGGGGGCAGTGAGGTGGATTGAGTCCTGGCTGTGTGACAGAACTCAGAGGGTTGTCATTAATGGAGCAGGGTCAAGTTGGAGGCCTGTAACCAGCGGTGTCCCCCAGGGGTCAATACTTGGCCCAGTCCTGGTCAACATATTCATCACTGACCTGGACGAGGGGACAGAGTGTATCCTCAGTAAGTTCGCTGATGATACCAAACTGGGAGGGCTGGCCGACACTCCAGAGGGCTGTGCTGCCATCCAGCATGACCTGGACAGGCAGGGTACAGAAGAACCTAATGAGGTTCAATGACGGCAAATGTAGGGTCCTGCACCTGGGGAGAAAGAACCCCAGGCACCAATATAGGTTAGGGGTGGACCTGCTAAAAAGCACTTCTGACAAAAAGGATCTGGGGGTCCTGGTGGATAGTAAACAATCCATGAGCCAGCAATGTGCCCATGTTGCTAAGAGGGCCAGTGGAATCCTGGGCTGCAGAGGGAAGTGTGTGGCCAGTAGGTCAAGGGAGGTCATTCTCCCCCTCTGCTCTGCACTGGTGAGGCCACAACTGGAATACTGCATCCAGTTCTGGGCTCCCCAGTTCAAGAGAGACAGGGGACTACTGGAGAGAGTCCAACATAGGTCAACTAAGATGATTAAGGAGTTGGAGCACCTTCCTTACAAGGAAAGGCTCAAAGGCTGGGGCTCTTTAGCCTGGGGAAGAGAAGGCTGAGGGGAGACCTTATCTGTGTTTACAAGTATCTAAAGGGTGGGTTGAAGGACGATGGAGCTGGACTCTTTTTCAGTGGTTTCCAGTGATAGGATGAGGGGCAACAGGCACAAGCTGAAACATAGGAAGTTCCACTCAAACATGAGGAAAAGCTTCTTTGCGGTGAGGGTGACAGAGCACTGGAACAGGCTGTCCAGGGAGGTCATGGAGTCCCCTTCTCTGGAGATTTTCAAGACCCGCCTGGATGCAGTCCTGATTAATGTGCTCTAGGAAATCCTGCTTTAGCAGGGGAGTTGGACTAGATGATCTCTAGAGGTCCCTCCAACTCTCACAATTCCGTGATTCCGTGATTCTGTGAACTTGTTGGTGTAGCCAAATATTTGAAAAAGTAAAAGGGTAGTAAAAGGTTTGGGAATCTTTAACCCTGGTGGAAGGAGATGTTAATCCAGGATCCTCCTTTTCCCAGCATGGTTCATAAACAGACTGAGATCTCTAGGTGAAGGTCAAAGGTCCTTTATTTGCAATGTAGATTCTCATTGTGTTTAAATGTATATTACATTGGTTAATTACAGTGGTGGCCTTCAGCGTGTCCCATATTTCTGTGTAGGTGCTATCATTTTGCTGGTACCAAAGTTAATCAGTGCTGATACATACTATACCTTGTTTTGTACCCTATGGATTTCTGTGTGCTGGATTTCTAGGTTGGTAACTGCTGTCATTACAGTTTCTGAGCCGACTGTGTTTGTCTGGAGGCATAGTTACCTTTTCTGGTAATGAAAACTAAAAAATGTTGGGAATCAAACTGAAAGAGCGACTTAAACAAAGGAAGAAAATAGAGAGTGAGGGTATGCGTGTGACATAATGCCTTCCCTGGATCATATGCCAAAGGATCTTCGCATCAGTGTATGCAACACAACAGAAAAATTGAGTGTGGGAGTCAAAATGAGAGTAACAAGCATTTGTTCTGTGATGTTGAAAAAGGTTTAGATGGTTACATCCCAGACACTTGCATAATAGAAGGATGAAGGTAAAAATCTCTTGATGAAAATCTGTGACAAAGTACTACTGCAAATATTTTTGACAAGATGTCAGGAATAATTTTTAATTTTCTGGGAGCGTCCTGACTATTTACCTTAATTGAAACACAAAGATCAGTATAATAGTAGATCTTCAACAGCACTGATATAAAATATTTAAAAGTATACATTTGTGGCTGGATACCCCACTTCTTTCAGGTAATGCTTTCCCATGTACTCTGAACTGTTTGAAATATTTCATGTTCGTATAGTTTACCATGAAACATGGAAAACAAGGTGTTTTCAATACCTGGCTTCAGTCAAAACGCATCTCCTTAGGAGCATAGATCTCTCCAGTCACCCCCAGTTTCTTTTAAATGGCTTCCTCTGATGAAATGCAGTTGTGAATCCTATTCTCAAATACAGTTTGAGACAGCTTGTACTTACATGAGGATCTATTAATTCTGCTTTTCAGTGTAAAAGATCCTTCCTGGCTTATTAGAATAGCTATTGTACTGTTAAATATAGGCATATTTTTAAGATTTAAAAAATTAATGGAAAGTGGCTCAAGAGTGTTCTCCTACTTGGCATTGTATGTTGAATTATCTTCTTTATTTTGTTGCCATAAACTTCCGTTGTCAGGAGGGTTTCTGTTTAGTTCAGCTGGCAAATAACCATACTGTTAGAAATACTACTATTTTTATAAATAAGGTGACATATTTTATCTTATAAAAACCAGACAGCTGAAGCATCTGCTTTCAATACACTTGAAAGTGTTTTTGTTGCAGAAAGAGCAAAGAATATGTATTTTTCATATCTGAAATAAATGAAATGAACTGACGTTAAGAGGCTGTGATTTTTAGAAAGGCAGATGTAGAAGTGAAATCATATTTGCTGTATTTATTCCTGCAGTAAACTAATATTGGCTCTGACACATGTCTAAATGTATGATACACAATGTGCAGAGGTTCACATGGAATCTTCATTTTTACTGACTTTTCCTGAGGATTATAAAGGGTGCTCGTGCACCCACATGAGGGTTATCTATATGGACCAGGCAACCTCTAACTCATGGTTTGAAGCCCTTTGATCTGCTACAGATAGCAGCCTCTATCACTTATATTGAACTTCCCACTTATTTTTGGAAAACTGGACTGATTTTCTTCTGTCTCATGCATTCCCACTAGATGTTTTAAGATTCAGAATTTCAGCTGCTTTCATGACTACTGATTGCTGCCACAGTTTTCTGAAACATCAATGTCAGCATGAAACACTTCAGGAAGTGTTTCTGGAGGACTGGGAGGAAATCTTACTCACTTTTGAACTGAACAACAATAAAAACTCCGGATGCTGTTTTTCATCAGTTTTCTGCAATTTTCTACATTTTGAACTTGAATATAGAGTGTCCATTCCTCTCTGCCTACCCCTCACTTGTAGATAAGTGACAAAAGAAGGCAAGTTCCTGTAAAACTCCTAAGATAAATTCAGTTTTGCATCCCACTTGTGCACATGCTCTTTTTTTGGGCTCCTTGTCACTTTCAACAAATTATTGCATGTGACTATGTAGCAACTTACATTTTCAGAAACAAAATTCAATATTTAATTTACATGTATTATCATACAAATTTATCTGGCTTTTTTTTCATAGGTTGGTGGGAAGGTATGTATCTATTTGCAAATGTAGTCACGTGTGTACAAACATAGATGTTAAAGTTAATACTCAGCTCAGACTGCTGTCCAAAAACATGAACTGTTAGTGTATTAAGGGCTCTGTAATATTTACTACATAGCATATCTTATTGTAGCTACTTGTATCTACTGTTCAGTGATGGTTATGTTAATTACTTGTATTGGTTTTTTTCCTTGATTTTCTGTAATTGCACAGAAATTCAAAAATATTTTTGACTTCATTCAACATTAAAGAAGTCTTTGTTTTTTATTTTTATTTTTCAAGGTATCTAACTGGTAACAATTTATTTGTGAGATCAGTAAAGTAATTTGTCATTATTCCCTAAAGATTTTCTTTTATTATTCTTGGAATTATTTAGAGGATTTTTGGGGGTGCTTTATGTTGTTATATTTTTTTTTTATTTTTATTTATGCTTAGTATAAGGAGCTTGAAGAGAACTGTGAGCAACTATTTGTTGCCCTGTGTAAGGTATTATAATGAACCCTGAAACCTTTAGTTAGGCCACACAGTATTATGTTATTGGGAAGTATACGGATATATTAAGTAATTGCAGGGAAAAATCTGCATTGACTATACTTTTATGCCATTGCATTTTTTCAACAGATATAAGATACAGTATAAGCATCTGGGTTGTTAACTGGTAGATTCAACATGTAAGTTAAAACAGTAATTTTATCTTTGGGGTTTTTTTTATATTACTGTTTCCAAAGGTACTTTTTTAAACATCATTTTCTCTAAATGCTAGAGAATTCTTTTTGCTATATAGAACTTTATCTAGCTCATTTATTTTTATACTAGGAAATAGGATTTTTCCTGATGTCTGAATTTAACCTTTGTTGTTTATTTTACTTGTCACTTGATTAATGGATTACAGTGTGTTATTTACCTCAGTCTGCAGTTTTGGAAGCTTTTCATGAATTATAGGTCTCCTCCTACTCTCCCTTTTCTGTGAAAGAGGAAAACAAATAACATTTTTTTCATCCTTTTTTTTTTTCTCTTTCAGATGCTAGTTTTTGAGTGTGAGTTTGTAGGGGATTACAAAGTATGATAGTAAGTTGTTAATTACATCACTGTGATTGTCTTCAAAGACCACTGCTGAAGCATTTGAGAATCCTTAAGAACAGCTTATCAAGAACCTTTATATGCCTTTGACCCTAAATTGAGTGCTTTTAAGATTAGTGGCCACTTCTGTCTTCCTTGATCTTGTTGGGATGAGAAGCCTATGAAGAATTATTTGAATGACTGAGTTTTGGCTGGTTTACACAAATCACTGAGATCACAGCTGAACCATTTATGTGAGGCATAAACAAAATTTAGAACTATGTAATATATAAACCCAGGGAGTACGTTATTTTTCTTTGTTCTTTTTGTCCGGTATTTTCTTATGGTAAGAGGAAAAAGAGATTTTAAATGTCCTTGGATGTTTGCAAAGCATCTTTTTTTTTTTTCCCCATGACTTCAATACTTTGAGAATTTTGGGGGGAAAGCTTTAATCCTTTGAGTTTATTGCAGTAACAAAAGGTACAGTGAACTTTTCTAGCACTTCCTTTAAGCCATTGCAGGCATAAGTTCCTCATTTATGACTCTTCTTCTAATAGACCTGGCAGGCTAAGGAAGTTTTCCAAACTGTATAGGAAATATGCTACCACTGTACAAACATAACCTGAAAATTCTCTTCCACTGTGTTCGACAAACATCACTGTTTTCCACTTTAGTAACCCTTAAACTTGACTTGAGCTGTTAACTAGTCATCTTATGCATTAAGCAAAATTAGTCTGTAGAAGTACAAATGAAAATAATTTTAAGTGTAGGTCAACATATAAGTGGACACTGGAGGGAGACTGTATGGCTAAGGCGAAAAGACAATAACTACTTTCCCATCCTGACTCCTCAGAGTAGTTACCAACCCATCCTAACCATTTCAGAACCATAGCCACCTGTGTACAGTGATTTAGTTGCCTTTGTCATTGTCAGGGAGTATGCTACAGTGTGCAGTGATTATCTAAGACAAGTAGGCAGAGACACTGAGTCCCATCTCAAGAGCTATTCCTCTGTTGCAGCCCAAGTCTGTCTGGGATCCTTTACCACTGCCTCTTTGTTTTTATGTGGAAAAAAACCACACCAATTAAGCCTCTGGGGTGTCTGACGAACAGTATCATAGGCACATATTTAGAATGGGAACCTGTGTTGGTGGAACAGTATAACTAGGTAAAATAGAAATGGATCCTGAGGACTTTGGTTCATCAGTGAGTTTTTGATGCTTTTAATTGAAATAGGAACGTAAGTGGTCACCTCTTAGCAATAAGACATCCTTGTCTGCAGTTATAAATCAGTTGTGAAAAATTTGATTATATGGTAGTGTAAAGTCATCTTAATTTCTGCGATTAAAATAGTTCTAACTGCTCTTGGTTTTAAATTTGAGCTGCAATCCAGCCGATGGATCTGTAAAGCCATTTGACAGAGATCTTTTTAGAGGAGAAAGATGCTATATAAGTAGATACTTGTATTGTTAATGAGTATGTGCAGGATGGTATGTGTCAAGGCATTCTGAAATCCCTGTGCCACAGCTCATAGTCTTATTTTTGAAGTAATGAGCCCAGAGGGTGGCAGTGAAGGCAAAGTTATCCAGTTTTGTCCAAGCATTTCTCACAAAGACAAGCCATGCTAAAAAGTAGAGACATTTTAGAAATCACCAGGTTACCACTGGTAAAAAGAAACTGGCTGAGGGGAAAAGGGGAAATTTCTTTCTGTCTCCAGCTGCCTACAAGAAAGACACACAAGAAACCAAGATCTGAGATTACTGTAATCACTGTGGTGTTTTGTGCAGGGACAGACCTTGGTTTAATAATTTCTCATACTGAAGGAGAATGAAAATGTTTCAGAATAATGTATCAGGAGTTAGTGGTAGTTATGATAGCGGATGCCATCTGACGGGTGAGAATTACAGCTGTTTCTTTATTCCTACACTAATGAAGTTACTAAAGGATGGAAAAGTCTTGAAATCCAGATTCAGTTGAAGAGGTACCTGGATTTAAGTTAGATGCCTCTCTCACTTGCATATTCTTAGCACGATTTCAGTTTCTTACAGCATGAAGGTAAAGATTGTGGATTATTATTCTAACAACATATTAGAGTAAATAAGGCTTATTGACAATTTTAAGTGCCTTTTATGTTGCATCCATTTCACTGAAACACTATTCTTATAAATTATCCATTGATAACTGTTGTTTATATGCAAAATAAGATTAATTAAAATTCATTTTAAAAGAGGGGCTACCTTTTTTAAACACTGATCTATGACTAATTGATATTAGCTAATTATCTGTATTTGAAGTCAAGGAAATCTATGGACAGACGATTCGCACTTTCTCTAATAATTATAAAAGCCTATAGAATGTCTGAGTCAGAGCGACTGAAAGGCATATACTTTTCAAATTAATTATTTTTGATGAATGCTAAAAGTGCTCCAAAAAACATTTCTTGTCATCTTGTGTATTAGTTACAGGTCTTTGTGCTGTAGTCAGAGCGTGACTGCAACCATATCCATCCCTGACATAAAACAGTTTGTATTCACACTTGTGGGGTTTGTCTTTAGGAGAAAACTACCTTTGTTTTATGGTCTGGCTTATATTCACATTACGTATGTCTAATTCATATACACAAGGTGGCAGTGCTTTGTCTGAGGGGTGATAGTAAGAGGTGGAATTAGATCCTGTAAAGCCTCTTCCTCTTTTCAGTATATCTGCACACAATATGCTACTGTAATATCATTAACATTGTTTTCATATTCTTATACCAAAAAAAAGGGAAAATCCTTCATTAACAAAAGTATAGAAAAAAAATGCAATGCTGTATATCTGGTATGTTTTCATCTATGTTATTAGAAATGTAATTAGAAATGTTATTATCTGTGTAATTACAAATATTGATGTATTAAAATATTTTTAAATACATCTTTGAAGGCCTAACATTTCAACCTTGAAATATTTACACTACATACAAAATTCTTAATCTGAAAAATTTAGTATTAAAGATCACAAAGACAGCAAACTATGTCATAGTCATCATTTCTATCTAGATTGATGCCTACTTATTATTTAAATATACAGTTCAGAGGTCTTAATGCTGCAGTGATTGTAGCTAACGCTTTAATGTTATTAGAAATATCTAAATCTTTAGCAAAACAAGTTAATCCTCCTACAGAGGCAATCCAAGTGAAGTAAAAATACCTAATTCAAAGATCTTTTCCTTCTTGTACCTTGCTGAGCTCGTATGCTTAATGTGAGCATGCTTGTAACTGTATCATACCTGTATCATACAATGGGAGGGAACCTTTGTCAGCCAAGATTCATCAGCTCTAATTTTTTAAGTGAAAATGCAAACTGCAACCAGGAATCAAGAAAAGTCTATTAGGAAAATTCCATTAGGAAACAGTCAGTCGCATTCTGCATTGTTTGCAGTTTTGAAAGGTTCAGAAAATCTTAATTTGTAAGATTCAAATATGTAAGCAACATATTTGTAAGAAACAAATATTTCAAAATCTTCTTTACAGGGTGCAGTTATAAAATGAATTTAGTGGTGACTGAATTACAAAATAAAAGTATGGATACAAATGCCTTACCTGGTTTTGTACCTATGGTGATTGATTGACCACATATTAGACTGGAACATGCTTGGTGGAAAAAACTGACTGGTGACAGCCCGAGTTATAGATTCCATTGGTTTATTTGTGTCTATACTAGATTGATGTAATCTCAGGAAAGGATATGATATTGGTTTTCCTGTGACATGTAACCTGTACGCTTCATGATCTGCTCCTTCTGATGGTTGTTCTACCTACCACAGAACCGTTATTTAACATTGAACTAAGTTAAGTCTCATTGCTGTCCCAAGCTCCACCACACAGTAGGTAAATTGTATTCAGTAGATTAGAGGGGATGGAGTTATCTTGAAGATGCTCATACCTTATTTCATCACGATGATAAACAAAATTGTATCTTGATGTGCCTAGTATATGGTGATTAATTCTCCCAGAGCCACACAAACAAGTCAAACAGGAGAGGGTGATCCTATTGAAATCAATGGAGGAGAAAGATCTCTAGGCATAGGAGCTCTGCTTACTGATACTCCCCTTGTTTTGCTATGAGAGAAATAAACAGAGCAGCTGTCATCATTTTCCTAACAAAACCAGTAAGGATACTGTACAAAAGTTTAGCCACATATGTGAAGAATTCATCCTAATACCAGAAGGAAATAATAAGTGTACTCTTTTCTAAATCTGGGATTAAACCCAAAGTCACTGAAAAAAAAAAAAAGGCATTAAGATTCTTCTTTTAATGGAGTTGCCTTACTGAAAACTTCATAAATGCAATTGTTTAACAACTGGCTAGAATGTGAATATGATGAGTCTGGCTCTGCATTTTGTGGCACAATTTGGTAGTTGTTTATTTGTTTTTGAAGAAACTGGTATCTTATCTTTGAGTGGTTAAATAATGCTAATTTGTTCCATTCATGGCCCCAGGCAACAGATTTAGCCTGCCATATCACTACCTATATGTTTCCTGGTATGTCCCAGACCAACATTAAGTAGAATGCATCTCCATAAGTACATATGATGCTAATTAGTAAAGGAAATATGTTAAGTTCTTGTCAACACTTTGAAGTAACCAGGAGTCGAGATAATTAAACCTGTCATCAAGCCAGTTTGAAGGCCTAATATTGTTTCTGGCCACATCACAGAGAATCTGTACCTGGAGTTACAGATTCAAAACTACTTGCTATGGCAAAGAATTTTGTGTTTATGTTTTATGGAGAATTGTCATTTTTCTTCCATGTTGAGGACCATTCTCTCTAAACCAGACTCATCCTGTGTACTTGATGCTGAAAGTAACAAGTACAAGACAAAATATGAAATTGCAGCAACAGGTAGAAAATCATCTTTCTTGCCAATGCGAACACGTTGCTGGTGCTTTGTGAATTGCCTTGGCTGCCAGTTCACCTCTGAACGGAATACCTAGAAAAGAAGTTTTCAAGCCTCCTGTAATAAAGACAAATGGAAACTCAAATTTACCCGTGTATGTCAGGTGCAGGCAAGTTAGTAAGAATATAAAGAAGGCTTTTACCCAGATAACCACTTGAATTTGTAATATATTACTAGACTATTTCTAGTAATGAGTAACAAGCTCCTTTATGTGTTCTGCCAATAATCCGGGAATTACTTGAGGCTTCCATGTGAACCTTGAAAACTAGTAATTTAGTCAGCACTAAGAGAGTGAGAGCATAATCTTTTCCAATTATCTTTGTCAGTATAACTGGTGGATATCTTAGTACACCGTGGATGCTACTGAAAACAAGGTGTCCTCTGGCGCAGTGTTTATCCTTAAAGTACAGGTTGTGCTTATGTTATTTTAGAGATTTCTTCTTACAGTTTTTCTAATGAGGTACAGCAAATGCAGTGGCAGTCACAGAAATTCTGAACACAAGAGATGTCAGAACAACTTTGGCAAACATATCTGCTTTGAATTAATTTCTTAATAACCTGAAACATTGTGTTGAATGGTGGACATGTTTGCGCCAGCTTACCATCAGCATGCTTTTGGTGTTGGGGTTGCTTAGCTGTCTGGAAATAAAAGTGCAAAGTGAACTTACGTCTTCTTAGTACTGTTCCTTCTGTGATTTCCCAGAGTTGCACATATGGAAAATATGTGACATTTTTCCTGTCCCCCGCTGTTTCTATCAAGCGCACACGCTAGTTACTTCGCTTTTCCCCCATCTTCCCTGGTGAGTGAAGAAATGTGCCTGTGTTATGTTTATATAGAAATGACTTCTTACACACAGAGACTGGCAATTCCAACTCTGTTTGACCTGGTTTAAGTGACTGCTAAATTTTAGAGCTAAGACTAATAATGTGGTAACACTTTCCTTAGAAAGCTTCAGCCATCAGCAACGTTTATTACTTTGAAGCAATATACGTAGAATGAAAAGGTATATCTTTAAAATTGTGAATTAAATAAATGTGGCTTGCTCTAACCCTATTTTAAACATTTTTACCACAGGAACGTAGGGAAAGACAGATTTGCTGCTAAGTGATTTCATAGATTTTTTTAATGTTTTATTAATAATAGTTTATTAAAAATTCTATGGAATCATAGTTATGTATAATGATTTATGAATACATCACAGAATTCTTGCCTGAGTTCTCCAGAGGGGCAAAAATACAACCCATGGAAATTTCCTTGGCTTTTTGAATATGTAGATTTTAATTGACTACATAATTTCTAATGGTTTAGGCAGTTGCACCCTTCTGGGTCCAGTTGGATCAATTTAAGAAATCATCTGAAGCTGTTTCTGATTGTCTTACAGCAGAACATAATAATCACTGTCATAGCTGAGATACCATTAAGGAATTAGATTGCTATTTCTGTTCTGTTTCAGTGCAAAGTTAGCTGAGGCTTGCTGGAAAGACAGCTAAACTTAGACTGTAAAGTTTAGGATATTTACATCAATGAACAGAGGAACTCAGCTGGAAAATGATACGAACTGTTGGTTGTGATGGTTTCTAAATGCTCCTCATATATTAGTAAGAAAAAATTATCAAACTCCTAAAATTTGAGTCCCAATCCTTCTACTTTTTTCTTTTGTTTCAGGTGGCAATTTATTACATTTTTACAAGTAGAAAGCTTTTGGGGTTGCCAATGAGACAACACTGTCTGCAGATGAAAGTGCAGGCCAATATTACTAAGTGATGTTTCTTGTACAAAAAATATAAAAATGCTATGGTACACCAAATATAAATAATTACCAGCATGCTCAATGAACGCCCTAACAAAATCAGAACTGTCTCAACAAGACTCAGAGTGCCCTAAGACAAGAGGGACTGAAAAACGTTTCTTCAGTTGTATCTTACTGTGTAAAGCGTCTGTCACCACATTATTTATAATCTTTTTGTGCTTTTGGACTTCTGAATTCTGCGAAGATGTTTAAGGTGCCAGAAATTGGTTCTGTGTGGGAAACTGTGCATTTTCTGTGAGATTCAAAGTGGTCATAGGGATCAGCCTTCAGGCTCGGTTAATAAAGCAAATTTTTAGAGATTACATACATGCCACGTAAAAATGCAAGTCCTGGGTTTAGGTATAATAGCTCTTAAGGTTTAGTTTTTGTTTACAGATTTTAACTATTAAATTAACCTACCTGTTGAAACTTCTCTATTTTTATCTATAATAGCAATTTAGACTAGTTCTCTGATTGTTTTTTGGGAAATACTTTAAATCAAGAACACAAACAAATGTCTTGTTCATTTCACTGTGTTTGTAGTTGCTCAGTTATGAATTTTCCAGCTACTGAAAAATGTCGTGTTTTCTCACTACAGTTTAAAAGGGCACAGAATGTCCTGAGTAACATGCTCTAAGCAATCCTGCTTCAGCAGGGGAGTTGGACTAGATGATCTATATGGTCCCTTCCAACTCTAAAAAAATTAAGTGAAATTCAGAATATCCTAGTATTCTGTCTAGCCAGATTATTTTCCAGTAAGATTAAATGGAAAATTATTCTATTAAGTATTTTTATGAATTGAATAATATTAAGTAAAGTTCATACCTTATTAGGTGGTATTAAAATCTGTCTTTACAGAATATAATTGGCAATATACTGAGATTATGACACAGAAATAAATACTACTCTTTCAGTTTCTAATAAATATTTTTGCTAGTGTCTTGTCTGAGTTAAAAGGAAGCAATTTTACTTTATACAAGGCACAGCCAGTACCATCAAGGGGTTTTTTTGTTGCTTTCTCCAAGCAGTGTATCAATAATAGAAATGCTAGCCAGACAACCTTATGGAAAGGAGTTCATAATCATTTCATGAAGAGGTTCTGAAATTTGCCTTTAAGCATTTTTTGGTAAAAGTCATGCTATCTCAGTGCATACTCTCTCTCTAAGTTAAAGTGAAGTTTCTAAGAACCTTGGCATTCTTAGCAAGATTTATATAGTACTTCATGGCAAATCAAGACTTCTAAGATTCTAGTAGGTGTGGAGGATTTTTTTCTCAGCTAAAATTTATATACTAAAAAATTACTGGTAATGTATGAAATATACCAAATGTAACATACAGGGTTTGCTGTGATGCTACCTTTTGGGTGAGGCCATAGTGTACTGGCCTTGCCTGAGAACTGTAGAATTCAGTTATTGCTCACATTCTTTAATCTCTCTTCTTTATAGCATGTCTGAAAATGCATTGATCTTGATTTTTTCTTTCTTCAGTTTTACTAACATCAGCAGTATTAAATTATTGTAACAGATCAACCAACTTGCTCTAATTCTTAAAGAGAATTGCACCCTAAATCAGTTCTAAAGATATATGAGTTATGATGAGTACTGGGTTATTATTTTTTTTCCTCTTTGGAGGGTCTTGCCTCTTCTTCTGCTCTATCTTCATTTTATATAAGCAGAAATTCTCTACAAAACACATGTCCTTCAGCAGTAGATGAGAAAGATCAGATCTGATTATAGGACTGTTTTGCAGAAAGCTTCCTTATGTCCTGTAAAAGACTTTATTTTTTTTACTGTCTAATGAAAGAGATTACTTCTCCCTGTAAATCTTGCTCATCTCATATAAATTTATCATGATAACTCTTAACAATACTTCTGCTCCCAAGAATAGGATTGAGAATATCTATACAACTTCACAGAACCGTGCCTTTGCCAATACTTAATCACCTCTGTTTAAAACACAATAAAAAAAAAATAAAGATTTATAGAACGTATTTCCATGTCCATGGAAAGGAGAAACTGAGGTAGAGGTTTTGCTGTTTCGTTAGAGAGACCCTTGATGAAGTCTATTCTCAGTCCACATCATCCATTGGCTATGATCTGCACTGTCATTTCAAGAAAGGATAGTCTTTAAAGGCATACATAAAACAATAGCTGGAAGAGGTTAGGGTTTTATCTGGATTTGAAAAAAGCAGTGCAATGGGAATTGAAAGGGTAAATTGCAACAGATTAGTTTAGCTGCCTATGTGCAAAGCTCCATGCAATGTATGTCAGCCTCTGTGGTATGAAATCAAGAATCAAGCAGTGAATGTGCTGAAATTTTCTTTCATATGTGTGCAGTCCTTGTTGAGATCAAGAAGTACAGAGCTTTATAAACACTGAATATTTTATTTGCAAAATATCAGGTGAGGGTTTTTCATTTTTATAGACATATTTTGAAGTTTATCCAAGCATTCTAAAAGGACAGTCTAAAGGACATTTTGGGAAGTTAGAGCACAGCAGTACAGTTCCCATTTCTTATTTTTACTATTAAACTTGGAAGCTTTTTTTGAGGAAAGAAGGCTATTTTGCATACAATAAGAACAAATTGATTATGAATACTCTTGCCCTTTATACTATACCTCAGTGGGATGGCACAAGACTACTTTAATTAAAAAAAAAAAAAGTCTATCAAGCCTGAGCTCACTGTAACTCCAGGAAAAATCTTGAGGCCTGAAGCATGTAAATATAATGTCTAAAAGGCCAGGAAGAAGTAAAGCTACCCCTGCTCAAAGGCCAGTATTTCTATACAAGAAATTGTGCAACTGTGCCGTTGTATGCCCTTCTGTGATTTGTACCCAGAGAGAAAGTTATAGCAATACTTCAGGCTTTCCTTCTCCTGAATGTCTCTTCTCCTTTGCGTTCCTCTGGGATTGCAGCATGTGTGGTGGTCTGTCTCGGAACGTCTTTCCATGTGCAGCATCAATTACTAATCATTTCAACTAAAGATTCAGCAGTAACACATATTCAGCATCTGAGTTTCACCACACCCTCTATGTATACTGCAGTACACTTTATGTAAATTAAAATGAGGCAGTGGGACATCAAGTACCTTGTTTGAATTCACAAGGATTTGCTTATGTGCATAGAAATAGAATCTTAAAATTTGCCAGCTCCTGATCCTGTCTATCGCTACTGAGCAGTCATTATTTTCTAAATCTATACATTTTTGCATTTGCAAAACCTTATGATAGTTACCTTTACACTTGTTAGGAAAAGCCATCATGACACTAACTGTGTGAAGAAGCAATATGTATGTAAGTAATTCCTTTTCTACACCAGCACGCTAGTAGAGTAATCCAGCTGTATCATGCCTGTAAAGCAAGTACTTTGCCAGTTTTCCAGTGGAAAGGCACAGCTGAAACAGTTCCGGAAGGAAGCCATTTGTTTGTATAATACAAACCACAATGCTTGCTAAGAAATGTACATTTCCTTGCTGGTAATTAACAGTTCCTTGTTTTTGCTTATGACAGGTGACAAGTTGCCACAATGTATTTAAGAAAGTGTGTTTGAAGTTCTGTATCAAATGGGTTTTTTTGTCTCAAATCTGAATTCCAAAATATTTCAAAGTTCTTAAAACATAAGAGATACTATTTAATTGTCTTCTGTACTTTAGCATGATTAGCTGTGGAAAATCTGATCCATGAGGGTTTTAGAATAAAATTATTTTTCATAATTGGTTGTTACTGTTAAATCCATTATGGCATCTAGTTCCTCCAAGTCAGAAAGGAACCAAAGGCCGCCTGGAATACTACTACATGTAAGTGTCAGATAGTGGAATTAAACAATTTGCTAAATCTCTCCGTTCTTGGCTTAATTGCTTGCTGGATTTACATGCAGTCAGGGTAACAGGAATTATAAAGGCATTTAATTTTAGATAAGACTGCTAATAAATATTTGAAAATAGATATTTATTGCTGAAAGACAGAGCATAATAGCATAAGCACAGTGCTGATTAATTTATCTGTGTAGCTTTCTGATTGGAGCTTGCTTGCATCTGACTAGCTCAGAGCTCAAGTGGACACTGTGGGACTTGTCTGCCCTTACCTCTGTAGTTTGTGAGTTCCAATGTGAAAAAAAGCTTATCTATTTTCCTGTGCTGTAAGTGGCAAAACTGTTTGGTAAACCTAATTTTAAATTACATTGATTTTCTAAAGAGTACCTCCCTGCTAATCAGAACTTAATGACTGCCCTAAGATAATTGCTGTTACCTTGTATAACTAGTGACACTTTGCATATTGGCTCTAGACAAAAACTGCTTTTCAAATCCAGTTTGTGCTTCTGATTGAAAGTCTCACCCTATTTTGCTGGCTCTGTGATTAATGTTATTTCTTATAGATGCAGTTCCTCATGTTCAAATTAAAAACAATTTTAAAATACGTATTTTGAATGTGATTAGAATGTTAAAATGGCAGTAAAAACTGTGTATAAGGATCACTGTAAGGCAAGTAAAAGTCATACATCTTATTAATATTAGGAAACAAATATATTGGAAGAAATATGTTATTCATAATTAAATAAAATAATCAATAAAAAGAATAAAAGAGAATCCTGAACCAAGAATATGTAACCATCAGCATGTGAAGTTCATCATTTATTGTTATGAGGTTTTACAAGGGTCTATAGATCTCTCAGTAAAATGTTAGTGCTTTCACTGTTTTAGCATTCAAATTATTCCGATTACAGAAGGCCTCAGTTACATCAATTTCTTAAGACTCTGTATGTACTTCTGTGGCAATGTGTTTTCTTTCATTATAGGAGAGACTTGGTTATTATATTGTATTATAGCCTTTCTTAGGAATGTTTAAATCATCAAAACCAATGACCGTATTATTTTATGTGCAGCTACTATTTTCTGCCTAAGTTTAACCTTTGAACCACTAATTTTTGATGAGCTCCATGTATTTCTTTGGGAAAGTTTTCTGGTTTTCCATTGTATATTTTAGTATTCTTGTTCTTTCCAAGCTCTTTTGTGGTTCCCAGTAGTGGTCTTGGTTGCATTTTGAAGGATAGTAAGGTGTTCACTTTACTGCTTAGAGACAAATGTATGCCAGTCAAATGCAAAGATGCCCATGTAAACAGTCTGATGTTCATTTTGAATCTTAATAAGGTGGTGTGTTAATGGTTTGGGTGTTTTACACCTCTACAGTGAGTGAAACTCACTCCCTCAAATTGTGGTCTCTTAACCAGTACATGGCAACTCCAATTAGCTTTACTTGCGGCTGAAGAGCATCTCAGACTGTAACAAGGTCTCCCAGGACCACTTATACCACAAATACTGTAGTCATATTTTCTCATTAGTTCCTTTTGGTTGTCACAAATATGATTTTCCAATGTTTTTAGAATTAGACTGAAAACATAAGTGCTGTATATGTACATGGAAAAGACAACTATTTTCCATTACTTAAGGATCTTTTGTATCTTTTCTTACAGGTAAAAGCTTGCACAGTTTAATTCATTAACCTTAAGCTTTTATTTAAGTCAAAGAATGTAGGCATCAGTTGGCTAAGAGTAGAAAACTGCAAGGTTTTGAATGACTTATTGTTTAGTTTGTCTTTTTTTTATTATTATTTTTAAACTCTTATATTTTCCATTACATCATAGGAAGTCAGAAACCTTGACTGTGAATTTATTGCACAGATTTATATGTGGGAGCTGTCAAGATGATAGGCCTAAATTTAATGTTATCGGTAGACATATCTATGGCTTGATCATGCTGTTTTGTAACTTCTGAAGAAGAGGCATGTTTGCAGGGAAGGTTTATACTGGTAAATCTTTGTACACAGAAGTAATTTTCCTGGTCACGTATACAGACCAGTTAGGAAGAGTAGTATATGCAAGTACATATTAATAGACAAATTTCCATAGTTTCTGTAACCCAGATTGAGCATTTTTACCTGACATTAATTGCTAGAATTTTAGCAACATTAGCAACATTATAGTTATATCCTTTTCTTCTTGAGATTTGTTTAGCTTTTAAAGTAAGAAGATATTTTTAGAAATTATAATAGTAAGACAAAATCTTAGTTTTGTTAGTCCCTGAACATAATCAACTTTGGGGTGTTGGAATGTTGATGTGTTAAACATCACAGCGCTGAGCAGGCTCTAGTTGTCTTACAAACATCTGTGGTCTTATAACTCTATTTTATATTAGCAGCTAGGTATATTTTTAGTTATATTCTTGGTTTCTGGTACATTGATTGGCTTGTTTATGTGAAATCAATTTCTGCTCTTTGCCTTTTTCTTGCTCCTGATTGCACTGTAAATTCCATACTGTGTGATATTAATTTAATACTTTCAGATTCAAATGCAATAAAACTGAATTGCACATCAGTCTATCAGAGAATAGCATTCATAAAATATTGACTAGATCTAGGGAAAGCTTGGCATAAGAATTTGTTAGATAGTGTTTTCAGGTTTAATGACTAAGCAGTTTCTTCCTAAAGTAAGTATTTCATGTTCTATGTTCTGATATTTTCATATCTTACATGGTTCTAAATAATACTTTACAAAGTAAGAAGTGAAGAGATTTTAGCTTTGGCGAGCTGTGATCCAGACTTGTATATTATCAAAGCTCTAATTATAGTCTTGTTTCTTTATTCCTTGGCTAATGATCCCTTGTCTCATTTTTGGTAATTACTTATTTTGAGTGTGAAAATTACTTTTCTTGCTGGAAGAGTGTTTACGTTTTAATACATTTGGAGGAAAAATGTAAAAGAAATATCTGTGTCCCAGTAACTTTCACTACTTCACCTAGTCATTGCATGTCTTTTTGTTATTTAAATTAGTAGGATGAGCTGATAAAAGCCTGCTCAGTAACCTTGGGTTGAGAGATCTCCTCTCTGCCTTGGCACACAGCCGTTGTTACCATGTCCAAGAGGCATTGTGTTAGCTCCCTGACAGACAGGGTTTCATCCCAATTTTTTCGGGCTTAATTCTCTGTTTTATTCATTTCTGTCTGCTTTAAGCAATAACTTTGCTTCTCTTATTTACCAGTATTATGCTGATGTGTTTAAAGGTAAGCTTCTTTGTTGTCTAATTCAGTAATGTTGTAAATATAAAGACTTCCAAAGATAGATATGGCAATAATCTCATATAATTTTGATGGATTATCACAACAGATACAACGTGACTTGATCCTTGTTTTCTAGAAAAGGTTAATTTCATTTTATTCTTTTAACCTTTTTCTTTGCTGTCATATTTAACAAAGATTAAAAGGTAAAAATAATAAATACACAACTACTCTTATTTTTCCTGATGTTGTAAAGAAATCAGTTGTTACTGACAAGTATGTATTGTGTGACCGACACTTTACAGAGCAGAGGCTAATGAGGCCTCTCAGAGGCTAACGTGTTTCTTCTCTCACTGCAAGTTGATTTACATGGGGATGATCTATAGAAAGGATAATAGAAATTAAAACTGAAATTAGATTGACTTACGCAAATTATAGAAGGCAGACTGAATTTATTAAAAAATTTATAAATTCAGTATTTCAGCTATATTTAATTTTTTTTCTTCTCCAAACTGGCTGTGTCATTACCTCATTCTTTTAGAAGTTAGGTGATTTTAATATATTCAAAAAACAAAAAGAAATGAGGCATTCAGAGCTACATTTTTTTGCCTTTTTCTGTTTAATCAAAATAGCTAAAGACTGTGAACAGTATTTCATTTAGACTCCAAGATGTCACTAAGAACAGAATGGGAGTCACTCAAGCTACTTGAAAAAACTGTAACCCTTAGAGCCGGCACTATCTTGAAGGATTAAAGCATATAATTATAAAGGCCACAGGCAAATACTTTTGTCTTTTGCTGCTGGATTTGAGTGATTGACTGTATCTAAAATTTATTCTTAAACACTGCATTTCTAGCACTTTTTATTTGTTATGACAAGTTTGTAAATAAGTAATGGCACTCTTTATGGGAGGGGGGACAGAAACAACTTCCTTTCTTCACAGTTGAACTGAGTTTATTTGAAGCCAGAGAATGGCCAACATCCTGAGGTTGAAGTACACAAGGGTGCTGAAGGATGCACATCCATATACGTTTATGTGTAGATAATACAAATTTGACCCTGATTGATTGAAAATTTGTGTAACTGAAGCTGTAGGGGAAATTAGGTAGTCCTTTATGTCGTCTTGACTGTCTTGTGGTATTGTTAGATGCTGATTATTATATTGTATTTTTGATCAATTAATTGTCTTTCAGTAAAGAAAAATTATCAGAAATAATTTGAAAACTTGTAGTCATTAGGTAAAATTTTAAAAATATTTTATAGGTTCAGAGTTTTTATCCAAGGTAAGAAGCGTTTTATAATCTCAGTACACTGCTAAATGATACATGCGTTAAGAATTAATAAAAGCTTCTTTTAACTGTAATGTCTATTCACTTTTCAATTACATCTTATTTGTTGAAATCTCTAATGAACATACTAACTAATAAAATACCGGATAATTATTTTCTCTTTATTCATATTACTAATGTAAGCAATAAATTCTCATTACTAGGAAGTATTTTTCTGGAATAAATAATAAAAAAAAATCTTTCTCAGAGCCTAGTTGATCTCAATAAGCCAGTTAACAAAAATACATATCTTGTTCAAAATCATGTCTTACAGGAACGGAAGTTTTTCATGTATGTAGAATGTGTTTAATGCTCTAAATCTTATCTGATTTTTAGGAAAATAACGTGATGAAAATGTATAATTCTGAGGTTAGTCTATATTTAAAAGCATAGTCCTGGTGTAACTTCTAAAAGGAAAATAACTGTCATGGTTGCTAATCTTCTTAGCAGATAAATTGTAAGTTTAAACAAGTATCGAATCTGGAGGTTCACTCTGTTTTTCTTTTATGTCAGGGGTTACCATGTTAAGTATCTCTCTCCTTTCTTTGTGTATTCATGAAGCAGAGCAATCTTTTCCCAATGACAAACATTTTCAAAATACGAGGCTCTCACAGTTTTCAAGGGTTGAAAATTTATGATAGTGGTAAAGGAACTATGATTAAGGTACCTTGTCAGAAGCATGCTGGTTTATTAGTAGTAGTGAATTTTCATTCTAGATTTTATAAGAAGGAAGCAGAGAGGGGACAAATAGATATGAAGGGCTATCATTCAGCTACTGTGTTATTGTAAGCTGTAAGAATTAGGTGGTTGCTTTTAAAATGAATTTAAAATTGTCAGCATGAACAGTTAAATCAGATTGGGAGATAACCTATTGGTGGTGTTAAGTGGAGGAAAAAGGTCCCTGAGGGTGTCAGTGTATTTTCCAAAAGTTATGACAAATTTAGCAATACCTATTTTTTTCAAAATCAACAAGTAATTTAATTTTGTATACTCTAGGATGGTTGATTTAAGAGACAGAGTAGATGATTGGGTAATTGATCTGAAAATTAAAGAGGAATGTATTGGATCAGCAGAAATTCTTATGATTTATCCTATAAAATACACTTTTAAAAATGTCTTTATGTAGAGAATAGCACAACAGTCATGTTACATGACATAATGAACAGTGGTGCATTTTACATTAATGGGACTGAAACATAATTATTAACTATATTTTTGAGTGTTACGCTATAAACAATTCAGTTGTAAACATAGTATTAGTATAGACTTGGTTGCAAGTATATAAGCTCTTATTTTACAAAACAATTTTAGTTTTCATACTAATTTTCTTGCTTACAAGAAATCAAACAAGGAGATTAACAGAAAAAAACCTTATGTGTTTCATTGCAAATTCATCATAGTTGTGAGAAGGCAAACAAATGAGCTGTCTTCTCATCTATACAAGCTTCTCTAGCAACATTTTTGGAACACCAATGGCATGTAGCATTTTATGACCTGATGAATGCTCACTCCTGCAATAATCACTGAAGAAATACTAACGTGAATTTAAAATCGCATTTTCTTAACTTTTGTCCTTATTACAGTGCATTTATAGTTCTTCCCTAGAAGAAAACTCTCCAAGCTTAAATCTTGTAATAGAAACTTTCCAAAGTTACACAGTAATGAAGAATTGAAAATTCACATTTGTATTATTTTCCAAAGGACTCGTCTGTGTATATTTCAAAGACTTATAGGAATATTGATATAAAAGTATTCAGTGTAAAATAATATTTTTCTCCAGTGTGTACCTATAGCCATATGCATTTTCAGCGAATTGAATGTAACAATTCAGAAAATGAAGAAATTGATATACAGTACATTACACTTCTGGATTGTGCTGTTGCTATTTAAAAATGTTCTTTTAACTGTGATTTTACTATATGTCTTCCAGATGTGTGGAGGTGATTGCCAAAGAAGGCCGGAACCTGAAAGAGCTGTATTTAGTGTCCTGTAAGATCACTGACTATGGTATGTAATACACCTTTAACTTTGTTTTTGTGAAGATTGAGCTCTACTAGCTTTGCACAGGTCTCTTATTTGTTGGAAAATGTTGGAAATTCATAGATAAGAATTTTCAGAACCTTTATCCATAAAAATAAGAAATGTACAAAAAGTGTTTGACATGCTTAAAAATATCTGTGGTTAGAAGTATGAAAGTCAGTGTACATATGTGCTGCAAAGTGTTCATTATAGAGTTGACAGTTACAGGGCAGCCTAGGTAGAGTGCCCTTTGAATTGTCCTGGAGACCAGGAAAGCTTTTGAGAGAAAATCCGAAAATACATGTGCATTTCTAGATACTGTAAATGCATAACTAAGCAACTCTGAGTGTGGATTGATTGACAAATATATTCATCTGCTTGTGACATCTGAACTGAAAATGCAAAATAAACTGTAGTAAAGTAGAATTTGTAAGCATAATTTACGCTTTGTTAAGGAAGTAAAAATTTTGCCTTAGATTAAAAACATGATAGCAAGTGAATATTAATGAGTCTAACAAGAATGTGGCAGGGCAGAGCCAGTTTTCACCCTTTTCCTTTTTTCCATTTATTTCCTGGTACTTCAGTACCAGACTTTCCCACATTTGTTTGTGATGCTGTTAAGTTAAAGAAGTGAGCTCCTTACAGTGCTGTAAGCTCAATTTGTTCTTGAACTTCCTGTATCAAAGAAGCTGCCTCTCTTCTACAAAGGGAAGAGAACAGCCATTCTCTTCCTCAGATGCTTTTCAAGCGCTCGTGTCCTCCACACCTTTGTATTTGTGGCATATAGAGGAAATCACCTGAGGAGCATGTACATGACTTCTTGTGGGTTCATTCAGGTGATCTTCCATGGTCTTATGAAGACTTAAAACTTTGCATTGATAGTTGCTCAGGCTCCACCAAGAAATAGATAACTAGTTTCTGAAGCTCTCTGAGGCCATGACTTGGTGGGAGCATACAGCTGTATGCAACTGTGCTTTTTGTTTGATAATCCTGAGGGATTAACACCAATTTTAAATCGTAACTGTCCACATTTTTTTCACTGGGCTTTTAAAACATACCTAGAGCTGGTAACCAGATTTCTTGCAGCTTGATGGAGTACAGATGCAGACGTGCAGTACAGATGCAGGATTTCTAAAGCCTTCTTTGAAACTCATTAACAAAAAATTTTGATGCTACAGCAGTTAGTGGAGTTTTGACTTCTAGGACAACATCATAATTGCTTAGCAATTCAACTGCAAAAAGATTTGTGATATTGCTACTTTCCAATGAAAATTGTAATCGAGATATTAATTAAGCAAAAATAATAATAATAATAATTGCAGTAAGTAAATTTATTACAGCAAAGCCTGTTATTATTGCCCTGCAATTTATGCAATAGATATGTACGTGTGAGATAATTTCAGGTACTCTAGCAAAGACTATGAAGTGTGAATTTTGTCATTTTATTCATTTCATTCTTTTGTTTTCTGATTTCTACAATAAGCATGCAAAACTACCAGACAGACGTGCTTATATGCAATTAGTATTTTTAAAACACACTAAAATACTAAATTTTATTTTGAAGCCTAAAAGATTAATTAAAAAACCGTGCATCCTAATAGGCAGCATTCCTTTCTTGAACATTCTGCTGCTCAGAAAAAAGTTTTATTATGTTGTACAGAAAGAGGATTCAAAGAGGAATTGAAGTACGTGTACATACTAAGAGTTGCTAACTTGTGAAAAAGAAAAGAATATATTGCTCTATTTCAGGTTACTTTACAAAATAGTTAATTTTGTATTTTTGTGTATACAAAAAAGTGTATTTTGATCACTTCTGAAAAATTTATAAAATGATATCTTTATTTATGTTTGTCTAAGATAATTTTCTAAAAATCCATCATTAATTAATGATGCATGTTACCATGTAACATGCTAGGACGTTGAAAATTAGTTTAAAAGTTTCTTTACATCCAGCACATTGTTAAATGCTGGATAATCACTAGAATTTACCTAGACTGACAGGAGAGCCTGATTTATTATAATCTTTGAGATAAACACCTGTTTGCCCAAGAACAGAGACAGAGTGAAGTTAAAGCTGACATTAGTTCCTCGTATCATGTTGCCCTTTTGTTAAACAATCATGAATTAAGCTTGGATTGTCAGTGTTATCTTTGAATTTCCAACCTTTTGTTGATTTGTGTCACAGCCTTAACTTCACTTAAACATAGGGGGGGTTGTATTTAAGCTTTTACTAAGAACTAGTAAGAAAGCCAGGCTTTCTCAGCTGTGGGGAGACTGTCAAATGAATTAGGTTGATGTGAAGATGTTTAGCAGTGAGCTAGGGCAGCAAGCACACACGGAATTGTGCAACTGTCTTTTCAATTTTATGCTCTAGTTCTGGATTTTATTGGTATCCTTAGTGCTGGGAATTTGTTTTAAGTAAATTATTACTTATAAAGTTTGTATGGTGCAGAGTGCTATGCACGTGAGATTTTGTGTTCAAAGATGAAAAGATTTGATGAGACTAGCCTTTGAAACAAGAGTAGATGTTATAAGGGTCTGATCTTGCAGTAATGTTAAGTGTAAATTTCCTAAGAATTACTTAAAAACTGCATTATTACCAGTAATGAAAGATTAAAGTCTCTAATGCTTTACTTCCACTTTAGAAAAGTAGTCAGACCACTGTTTTTTCTCTGTATGTACAGAAAGTCATCTCAAGACAAACTTTAATATGTAGGCTTCCAGTATGAGAAAAAAAAAAAAGAAAACGAAACAAACAAAAAACCAAAACAAGACCACAACCACCCCCAAAAAAACCTAAAAGCAAGTTTTGAAAGAAAGTTTGGAAGGAAGTGCTCAAAATCAGCACTTTGTATAGCTGCACCATGAGAAATCACTTCAGAAATATCTGAAAAAGTATGCAAAAGTCATTAATAGGCGTGTGATTAGAACAATTCGGTGAATTTGTTTATCTCATAACGATTTCTGTCAAGTAACCTGTAGAAAATGACAGTTGTCTCGATAGTTGTCTTGTGGAAATTCCATTACCTAGTAGTTCTGGATTTTGCCTAACTTAAAAAGTCTCTATTTCTGGCTGTGAAGTAATTGCACAAAGCTTTTCAGACTAAATGCTTGGCACTAGGACCTGAGGTGAACTGTGATATTTTGCTGATACCTTTAAGATTCTGAATATTGAAAAAGAGCTCTCTAGATATGTAGCCTTTTCGTTTTCTAAAATTGTGAGTATTCCTTTTTTATATTGCCTTTTTTCATCATTTACTGATATATTAAATGTCTCTGAGGACACAATTTTTTTTAAAAGTTTTTCTTCTATGAGGATGTTTGCTGAGGCAAAAAAAAAAAGTTTCAGCAAACTATAATTGAATTATATAGTTTTTATTTTAAAATAGCTGTTACAAGTGGATGTCTGGAGGAATAAGATAGTGTTTGTACTCAGTTAAGTCCAACTGTCACAAGACAAAATATAACTGTAGTTTGCATTTTTTTATTTCATAGCTAGATTATGGATTTTCTGAGAAGTGAGATATAGCTGACAATGTTAAAA
This sequence comes from Limosa lapponica baueri, assembly GCA_002844005.1. Lineage (NCBI taxonomy): Eukaryota > Metazoa > Chordata > Aves > Charadriiformes > Scolopacidae > Limosa > Limosa lapponica. Next base: position 204,884 of record KZ506136.1, read on the forward strand.
TAGTTTTGCAAAATGCTGTTAAACTCTAATGTTTTAATATTTAGGCTACATATGCTTTCTATTTGAAAATAGAATATTTTAATTATCAGGAGATCAGATCTTCCTACTGAATAATACAGATAAATCCCATGAGAGTCGCTTGAGTTTTCTCTCCAATATTTAGCATTTGTTATGTAAATCTTAAAGAGGAAGCATACTGTGGGTATTTCCTCATAAAAGAGTGTTTCATTTCTGCTTCTCACTTGGTTTAGCAAATCTCTCTAATCCTTGATCTCACTAGAACTATTTCTTTCTTAATTTTGGCCTTTTTAAAATCTATTTTTAAAACACCATGTCTTTTGTACGTTATTACTTCGAAGGGAAATGTATTTTTTGTGGGATAAATGCAGCACTTATGGATAGACAGAATGAAACAGGTAGTAAATACATTTTTGAGTTAAATAGGTTTCATCCTTACACATTACGGATTTGCAATCTCTTACTTAATTTATATCATTTAAATAAATATAGCTTTCATTTTGTCTTTCAAAATTATTTTAATTGCTGCTATATTGAGTTCCAAGTTACCCTTCTTCTCAGAATCAATCTTTCCGCTATTATGCTTTTCTATGCTGTGCATATTTCTTTCTCTTTTGTACTCTTTTAATGACCCAATGCATGCAAACAGTAATCACACTGAGAGGTATGTTTGTGTTTGTGGGTAAATGAACAGATAATTTTTTAAGGAGCAGGGCCTCTGTTACCGTCTTTAGTAGTTATCTATGTTATGCATATATGTATGTCTGTGTGTGTATAAAACGCTGGTATTGTATTATGTAATTACTTTGTATATTTATTACTATACATATATGAAAGAAAAAGAAGATATATATATTGCTTTCTTAAAAACTTATTTTTTCTTCCTTTCCACAAAAGCATTTTCTCTCTACTTTTTGTTCTGTTACTTACTTATTCAGAGACCTGAACACACTGAAGTAAATCAGCAGGATTGATGATATTTATTTAATGCCAATTTTGAGGCTCTCTTAGGCTTAGTTGTAAGGTTTCTTTTCTCTGGATAGGCTGCAACTACAACTCCAGTAGACTGTAATAATTAATTACCTGCAGAATAAGTAGGCGGTAAGCGATCTGTATCCTCTTGTATGCAGTAATGATACTTAACTTTGGCAAAATCTCTAGCAGCTAGTAAAATGGTTTTGTTTACTTTTATATTAAAATGTTAATTCTTTCAGAATTCTGAAGCAAATATTTCTATAGAACCTCTGGAAATTAATAAAGATCAGTGAAAGCTTATTCTAGCAATAGAGGTGAGTTACAGAGTTTTATGGAGTTTAACAAAGCAGCAATACACAGTATAACTTACTATCCCTTCCTCCATTCAAATGGCATTACTGTTTATATTGGAGTATGCAGAGTGAAGATTTGGAGTCTTTTCATGTATTTCAGAACCTCTGTGCATTTCCCTCTAGCTAGGAGAAAAAATTATAGAGTGTACAGCTTTTTTAAGGATGTTTTTCAGCTCTTTGGTCTGATTTTTTATATTCCTTTTATATTGTTGTTTTAGTTTGGAGTTCTTCATATTCAGCCTTGCAAGTATTGACACCTAATTTTATTTCCAGAAGGGATCCTGTTGGCTTTGAAACCAAAAGGATTTTTAATGTGAGGAAAGATAGCTGCATACTTATGTATTTTTGGATTGGAACCCTATCAGAGGACATCATTTGTAGTTCTGCTAAGAGTGTTCACGGAATGAATTAGATAACTTTAGTCATCTGTCTAGAATTTTCAGTAGAAATGGTTAATAAGAAAAAGTCAAATTAAAACTTTACCAAAAGTAATCCCTGAAGCAGAAACAAGCCCTTGAGCAGTATGTCAGCACCATATATAATTCATAACTATCAAAAAACAAATTTTCTTTGTGTAAATTTTATCAGTGTTCCCAATGTCACTAAAATTTCATGCAGTTTTCCTTAGGAGTTGATTTGAGATACCACCGTGCATCTTCAAGACCCATACAGTGAGATAAATTACTGCAATAGCATATTTCTCAAATAACAGATAGTTACAAATCTTTTGTCCTACAGTACATGATAAATGATTTTCTCTTTGAGCAATGAGATGATACAAACTTCCAAACTATTTTTTGTCATACTAGAAGGTGGGTTGTCCCCCTTAACCTGTACTCTTAAAAATAATGTAGTATAAGAGCCAGTTGGAGGAAGCTGCATGTAGATGCACTTTTGAATCATCAAGATGACAGAACAGAAGCCTATGATTTCTACATATTTTGTTCCCAGTTGGTTGTTCTAAATGTGGAAAATGGAGATGTATCGTACTTCAGGTTTGTTTTGTCTTGTAGCAATCCACAGGTACTATTGTTTTTATTTAATTTCTTCTGTGGGAAACAGCGGTTTGGGTTGTTATTTCAATTCTTTGGAGACAAACTTAGCAGTAGTTTATCAATCATAATAGAAAGTTTAATTTTGTGCTTTTTTATCTCTAGAGATAGGTGCTTCAGTTAATCTTTGAAAAAATGCACCTTATTTCTGAGTACCAAAACACGAAATATATTTCTGATACAATAAAAATTGAAATGGCCACAACCTCTGCCTGTGTTGCCAGAAATACATTTTCAGGTTTTTGTTTATTCATTTGCTGTATTTACTGTGTTAGGAAACTACACTAAAATACTGAAGTTTCATTTGACCCAGCTTCTGTTCTCATGTGACATTTGTATTTCCTGTTTTATATGACCTATAAAAAAATAACATAAAGCTTTATTCCATCAGTGTTCATGTTAATCCCTGTATTGAAAATAGTGTGCTAGGTGCTACCACACAGGAAAAATATTTTTGAAATTATAATATCTAAAGCCTTGTTGTTTGCAGCTCAAGACTGATATAAAGTGCAAGTAAATTATTACATGTTAACTATGTAATTATGATCATATTATGAACATTAAGTTCATTGCAATTTGTTTTTGTAATTTGATAAAACCCTTCCAAACTACCAAATAAGCGTATTGTCACTTTACATTTTTGTCTTCTCTTTTATTTCAAATAGTATCTGTTAATTTCACACTGCAATGGAGAATACCATTCCCAACAGAACATTTGATTTGCAGCCAGAGGTAGATTTACATGATAAAACAACTGTGGAACTCGTATTTAACATGAATCTATTTCTGACTTGGTTAGAATATAATTTAATTTAAAAGTTTAAAACATTTAATACTTTCTGACAAACACCAATAATGACTCACATTAACACCCTGTTGCTATAGTCCAGTTTTAGATTTAATTCATTGAACTTCTGAATTCATTTAAAATGTGCTCCTAACCACTTTAGTTGTTGAGTAGCAATTACCAGTATACTTAAAAAAATCCATACATCAGCTATATTTAAAATTATTATTATAAAACCTAGTATTAGTCTCTGTGGAGATTATTTAAGGGTCCCTCATAATTCTAAATTTAAAAACAGCTTTTGTGTTTTTCTTAACTGAGAGAAAACAGAACTCAAAAGGGAAAAAAAGGAATTTACCGAGTATTTTTCCATGCAATCATTTATAGTACAAAGCTCTGGATGATATATAGTCATACCAGTGAAGTTACACCATATTTTAAAGTGAGTCTGCTAGTTTGTAGTTGCAATTTATTTCTTCTAAATTCTAGGAGCTATTTTTATGATCCCCTTTTTAATGCACTATAAAATATATTTTAACAATTTACATTTTAAAATTAGTATGTTACTTCAGTGTTACCTAAATAAAACTGATTATTTTCTTCAAACAGCATCCATAATGGAGATTTCCATTCAGAATGCTTAAATACGATAGCTGTTGTTTAAACTTCTTAGCAAGTAATATAGTTATTGCAACATAATTACTCAAACTAAGACTTTAAAAATATTAAATTTTGGTGGTAGGATTGTTTTTCTGTATTCTATTTTGTAACCTCTCTTGACTAGTCATTGAATTCCAGTAATACTGAGATTACTGAAGGGAACGCTCATTTTTACCATGATCTGACTGTCTGCCTGCCTTAAAAAAATATTTGAAGTACTTCATGGGGGTACTAATAATGCAATTATTTTGAATGCCTAAATTTAAGAAAAAAAATTTATTCTGTTCTTTTAATCATTTCTGTAGTTTCAGGGATTGCATTGAGAGACTGGCTACCTAGAAAAATTCTTTTTCTGTAAATGCTTGAAAAAAACAGTGATTTAAGATACTGATGTAGTTCACTAGAATAGAAATAAAACCAAATGGCTAATATCACAGCAATATGATAAATATTGTTTTAGAGCCTTATTTTTTTAATAAATAATGAAACTGCTTAACAAATGCAGTTCAATGGTTAAATGGTTTTAAGAATGGAGAGGAGATTCGAATTGTAAATCTCTTACGTATCTGCCTTGTGGCATATTACCGAGGCCTCATTATGTGTGTGCATTAATAGATTAAGAAGTAGGGAATGTATCATTTTTTTATTCATTTTAGTTTGAAACATGAATTATGAGTCAACAGTAAAAACAGTAATAAAACTCCTAATAACATGAGTTTTTATCAACTTGTCTAAGAACAGAGGATGAATCCAAAATATATTTTGTGTTCAGTGATGAAGTGAAATAAGTGGTACTTCTGCTCTCCATTCCTATAATTGTGGTTGTTCTGTGTTAGCTTTGCTGTGGAAAAAGCATTTGATTTTTACCTCTGTAACGAAATATACAAAGAAGTTCGTGTTGTCTTTGTAAACTGTAAACTCTTTCCACACAACAGTACAACAGAGTGTAGAAACTGTTCTGTTACTGATGCAGGGAACATGATTCACTTCGTAAATAATCTGAAAGGCAAATAATTATTGTGATTTCAAACATTAACAAATTAACATAAAAATTTTAGTTTGGTCAACTTCAAAGATTTCATGAGTTTTCTATAAAAAATTAGTCTCAAAGTAGCTTTTAAGTTATGTATTTTAGTTCCTCTTAGGTCAAGTGGGATCATTTTAGCTTTTGAAATGTCAAGTATCTTTCTAAAACACTCAGACAACAAGATTGCTTTATTTGAAGTTCTCTTTGGCTTGGAGCCATCACCCCTAATTTTTAGCTGCACATACTGAACCATATTACTTCTAAGTACAAGATGCCTAATGCAGAAGCATATTGAAATATGTCCAAAAATTTATGCATACAAGGTTGCTAGTATGAAGGGAAAGGAATAAAAGTGGATGAAAGGAATACTTGAATAATGTAAGAAAACAAATTTTATATATATCAGGGTTTTTTTTCAAAATTTGCCATTTGGGTTCTTTTGTTCATTTTTATACATATTTTGTAACTGATAAATGAAATAACTTCCGTCATGTCAACCTGTTTAGATGTATTAAAAAAGAATACAAATATTGGGAATGTTTGAATGTTATTAGCTAGATATAGTGATCAAATTTTACAAACCTCTAAACTTTTCAGTAATCCGAAGGTATTAATACTTTTTAGCTTTTGTCCAAGTTAATGTTATGTTGAAGTTTTTTAAACTTTTTTAATAGAATTTATGTTTACGTGATGTGACTGTATTGTCTTTTAGGATCTCAGGAACTTTAAGAGTTTGGTAGTTGTGTCATTTATGGATGTTGGAATAAATATGAAATGCAAAAGAAATTTTCAATACTACCAAAATTTGAAAGCACTGAAATTGTAACTTACATTTTGCATAAATCATTTTAATTTGAAGATGTAGTAACAGCGTCTCTCTCTGCTTCAAGTATGGAAGCATGTATGTTCCTTGATTAAATCTGTAGGCCTACATCAATAATAATAGTCTAGTGTCAAATTTATGCTTAAAATCACTGGAACTCTTTTTTTTTTTTTTTTTATACCACCTTAGATGGTAATGAACACAAACTTGTCAACAGTGCTAGCAGTTCACAGTCACTTACCTGTGTTTTCTTAAGTAACTCATTGGTTCATACATCTTGCTTTTCAAGTGCCTGAGCTAATACACCTTAAATGAAAGGATTTTCTCAGTTTAAGCATCTGACAGGTATCTTAAGTTGTCTGCTCACTCACATACAAAGAAAGCATCTTAGAGTATCTACTTGCTTTTTAAAAAATTACTGTCCTGGAGTTTAGCAAGCAATCAGGAAACAAAAATGTCAAGGATGAAATTAGAGTTGTTCATCAGTTCATTATGGTCTGTAAGAGTTTGTCAAAGATCTAGGTCTTGCTGCATTAGAGATTGAACATGAACATGAAAGTGAACATGAACATATTTATATGGTATGATCAAGAAATCATAGAAATTTTGCTAAAGGGACCTCTGTGGGTCACCCAGTTCAGACTTGCACTGAAGGTGGGGCTGTCACCAGTCCTAGATCAGGTCCACTGTGGCTCTGTCTAGCTATTTCTTGAAGACCTCTAGGGATAGAGGTTTCACTATGACTCTGGACAATATTTCAGTGCTGCACTTACACTTCTAAAGTTTTATTATTTTTTTCCTAAAGCCCAACCTAAACCTCACAAGCCACACTGTGTGGTCATTGACCTTGCTACATCTTTTGGTGAGCTTGTGAGTCGACTTTGATTCCATTGTTTTTGTAACCACCAATACAACTCAGATCTTAATATAGTAGTGTATTCATGGGAAGAATAAATGTGTGTCATTTTTGCATTTGAACTGAATCTGGGACTTAATAAATTCAGAAACAAACAAATGTTAACAAATACTCATAAAAATAAATTTCTATTTCTCGATGAGCCAACCAATGGCTTTTCCTATCAGGAGCTTTTTATGCTGCATATTTATCACATTGAATTTTTCCTTAGGCCACAACCACTTTTTTCACTATTTCCTTTTAACTTATTATTTAGAGAAAAAAAATGATGCCTTGTAAATTAATTGTATTTGCTTTCTTTTTGCAGTTAGCTTGAAATATCATTAAAAGTCAGTGACAGTATTGCCTTCAGCTTTGTTTTAAACCAGTGGGGATATTGGGAAAAAAATAAAAGCTTCTTTTGGCTGCTTATATATAGCAATATAGATATTGCTATATTTTCATGTTGGTAAACCATAAGCTGTTTAAGTTTCATTTTGTTTTGAAAGCAAACACAATGAAGAAAACTCCCTATATTTGGGCAGCAATGCAGGTTAAAGTTCTCTAATGTCCTAACCTACTAGCTCTGCTGGTAGTATCTCTGTTATGAAAAGTGAAAGAGATCATAGTATTTAATGGGTGCCACCTAGTAAAAGGACAGACAGCGTATTAACTTAAACCAGTTGCTAGTCTGGTGTAACAAATCCCAGATTATGTGTGTCGTACATCTCCTATACTCTCACTTTTCATCCGAATACCTGCTGTTTCCCTAGAAGTAGAGGTTCGTATCACTTTTGACCAATGAAGTGGAAAATAGTAGTGGAATGTAACCATTACTGTCGGTCTACAATTGGATCTTTATCTTTCCTTCTACCACCATAAAGCTTTGTTGTCTGACTTAGTGTATCAGTTTTTTGTAATTAATGTTAAGGATGAACAAAAGCAGTGTAACAGAGTTTGGAAGCTATTTCCAAACCCAGTCTTGAAGAGTCGGGGTCATAACTAGTGATGTCCTAAAGTGGCATTGCTGTACCTAGTTTTGGAACTTGGTCACATAGAGGAAGCCAGAACTGCTGACTGGGAACATGATATCCGTCAGGTTTTTGGATACCTCAGATGGCCAGGTGGAGAGGTGACACTAAATGGAAAGTTGTTCGGAGCTACTTTTTTAAGGATAAATGAGCACAGTAACATATTTAAAATTTCACTCCCTTTTCTTTGATTCGTACATCTTAGTTACATCACATTCATTAGAATGACTGTGGCTGGTGTGTTTTGTGTTGAATCTGATGGCACCGGCAGGTGTGTGAGTTCTCTGCTCCCTGTACTGGAAGTCAATGGAAAACTTTGTTCTTTCTTTCTGGGTACACATGGGGCTGCTTAGATCAGCGTAGTTCTTGTATATGCTGAGAAAGTGGAAAAATACACTGATAGAGAATTTTCTGTGAAAAAGAGGTACTTTATTTAGGGTGATACTTTCAGCAGCTATTAGCCAGTATAATTACTCGACCCAAATCTTGAAGTTTTTGCCTGTAAATCCTCAAAGTGATGCCTGTGCCTGTCACTGAAAGAAATTATAATACACACAGATTTCAGTTTGGCTACATAAATCATCTCTTTTGTTTCTCTTTGGTGGTTTAGGGACAAATCAGTTCTTCATTTTTCCTAATGTAGTTCAAAATTTTGTATAAACAGAACTTGTTTTCTCTATCATGCTGTGTTCTTGTTAGATAATTAAAGGAAGATTAAGAAATCATTCTGGTCAAATGTTATTACTAAGAAAAAAGAAGAAAAAAAGAAGTCTATTTTGTTCTGTAGTCAATAAATATACAAGTACACCTTGAAACTAATAGAGACTGCAAACTGAAAGAAACCTAATTCATCGAGGTCTCTATTCCTCCTGCAATACATATTTTCTTATGAGCTATGATTTATGACCTGTGAGGTTTTGCACAGGTTCTGTAAAAGAGACTAAAAGATACACTGGTTTTGTATCTGCAGAAAATCTTTTTGTGATTTTATGTAGAGGGGTTTGCCAACAGCCATATGTTTGCACATGTATGCATTTAACCATAACTGCACATGTATGTACAAACATGCACACAGAAAAAAATAACCTTGTATGAATGTTCTTTCTTTACATTTTTCATATATAATCATAATTGAAAATTACAATTATTTACAGTACAGAAATAGCACACATTTCACAAGGATGTCTTTGGGAGAGAAGAAAGAGGATTAAATAGCAGTCTAAAATAATTTTTTAATGTGTTTTACTTACTTATAATGCAGTTTAACATTTTGTAAGTCAAGATTACTGGTGAATTTCTTCACATGAATTCCTGTTATTTTTTAATCAAAATAAAAAGGTCAACAATGTAGTCCTTCTGGTAGAATAAAGTACAATTTGATTACTTTCTGCTAATGCATAATACCATTTAATTTGATTTTAGGAAGAGGAAGGTCTCTAATGGAAGGGAAATGGACTGTATAAATTAGGTGCACCCACTTATATTTACCTCTGTTCATGCAATTGTAAATATTGCTGCTAGTGCCAAACAAAGAAATAACAATACTTGAATCATAAACAATTTTGAGAAATACATATGAAGTGTGTAGAAACAAAACCTTTCAAATTTGCAAAGTACTTGCATCTCATTGAGGTATCTAACTGTGCAGTGGTATTTAAAAAAAAAAAAAAGAGGCAATTCTGAAAGCTGTGGAAACTAATGATACAACCCATCACACAAGAACCCAGTTCCCCACTTCATAGTGATTTAATTAATTATATGGGACATGTGGAAAGATTGATTGTTTCAGAAAACATACAGATACCCTGTAATACTTTTTTAGTATAGGTTCACATAGCTCTTTCATTAGATGGGTGAAATTACCTATCCACACACCTGTGCTCTGTTCCTTATGTAAGATGGTCCTGATTCTCTAATCATCATAGTTGCAACTTTGTGCATTGTCACTCATCTGATTACCAAAGATTCTAGTACTGGAGACTTTGAAGCACCTCGCAGTTTGCAGATATAAAGTCCATAATCTTGAATCAAGATTTAACAAAGAAGCATTTGTGTAGTTCCTATGGGAAGTGGCTTAGAACTGCACACAGAAAGTTAAGCTTATTACTGTACTTGATAATGGAGCTACTGACAAGTCTTTTGTTGAATGCGAGTTGAGGCACATCAGATTGTGAAAGATGGAAAGCCTTGTTGGTTTTTTTGCTGACATAGACTTTAAATCTTGAACATCTGATGATATCACATAGGGAATAAAAGCAGCTTTAGATGTATGGGAATAAAAGGAAAAGAATTCAAAATAAAACCAATCAGTCACAGCAATAACATGTGCAGCCATAGTTTAGGGAAAAAATCCTTTGGTTTTTTGCTGTCAGCTGGAACTTTGATCTGTTTTGGAATTCAGAAAAGATTCTCTCTGCTTTTCAAAGTTTTAATTGACTATGTAAAATATTTTCAAATTCTGCTACACTGAATACAGCATTTAGGGTAACTTTCAACTCTGTTGATGGTCTCAAGGCAACCTGATTCTGGTTTGGAGACATAAGCCTTCACTGTCATGTTCCAGAATGTTTGGAAAAAAAGTTAAAAAATCAGCTGTTAGGTTTGGCCATTGCAAATTTGGATATGTATTGCTGATATTCAGTCACTTTGTATGAGGAATGCTACCATAGGTGCCCTCTTACCTGGGCCTAGCTTCTTTTCACTTTCCTAATGTTTTCATAAGTGCAGCATAGTTATTTTAAATCTCTTCCAAAGTTAGCCAAACCACCTTTTCTCTGAAGGGCCGAGCAAGACAGCAGGCTCACCTGGAAGCCACTAATAGGTGCTGGACGCCTTTGGGAATAATAGAGGAGAAGAGAGGTCCAGTGATTTGATTGCTGCAGCAGTTTGACTGGCTTACACGGAGTTAGGACATAGTTTCAGGCAGGGGAATGTGGGCTGTGACGTGGGGAGCTCTGAGGTGAGACCCTCCACAAAATTGAAGAATAGAGGATTCCTGGCCTGGAAAGTACTTATGTATTAAATAATTTTATCTCAGAAATAGGAGAAATAGCAGGTATGGATGTTAAAGTGGAAGGGGTGGGAGAGGGTCTTCAGCAAGGGTTAGGGGACACCTGGGCCACCCCTTTGCTTTGGGAAAAGAATACACACACAGGCTTGTGCCCTTATCCTTCTTATTCCCTGTACAGGAATGTTAATTCTCAACGCATTCAGCTTCTCTGTTGCTACCAGAAATGTAGTACATAAGAGTGCTTTTAATAAGCACACCCTCTTGCCCCTCAAATTTAAACATTTAAATCAACTTTATCTCTACTATGATTAAATTCTTTCTCTTACAGGTGAAGGCTGAGAACTAGAAAATGGTATCAATTCATAACAATGACACATATGCATCATATATTCAAAAGCTTTTCTTAGAACCATATGCTTTGTAAGATGGGAGTTTCTAGAGGTTTAGAAGAAAAGTTGCAAAGACTCAGATCTGTGTTCTGAGGCCATGGAACCTCTTGCTGTCTGATGCATTGTAGAGCCAGTATTCATTTGGTTTTAAAGCTCTGTGTAATAGCAAAGCTTTTTTTTTTCTTAAGGAAAAAAAAAAGATTTGGGTATTTTGAAAAAAAATAGAGTATTCTAGACCATCTAGTACAAATACTGACAGGAAGACAATTGCCATGCAATGGTGAGATACTGGAGTCAGAAATTTGCAGAAAGGCAGACACTTTTCTTAGGTTTTTTTTATTCTTCATGGCTATTGTAATTTCAACCATTTACACTCATAAACTCTTCAGCTACCTTTCCATTTTAGGTGTGCTCTGTATTTTAATAAGTAGTTTTTTGTGGCTAGATACAAAGAATCTCTACTGTCTTTATAAACTTAGACTGAAAGTTTTAATAGATATTCATCTCGATTTTCAATTTACAGTGGCATTACAAACATCAGCTTTATCATACATTCTTGTTTAGCAAATATACAGTTTACAGAGTAAGCATTTCTGCTGACTCTCTGTTGTTGTTGTTATCCTCGTTGCTTTCAAATTACGGTTTCTCTAATTTGCCTTTGTTACCTGCATATTTGCAGGAAATTGTCTTAGTTGTTGTGGTTTTAAACCACTTGTTCTTCAGATATGCCCTGTGCCCTCAGTCTTAAATTTTTCTTGAAGCAGAAGAATCCCCTATTCAAAAATGGCTTCTTTGTGATGAAAAAGAAACTTAGTTTTTTAAGTTGTTCTTTCCAGCTCCATGTTTGTGTCTAATTTCAGCTCTCAATATTTGGTACTTATATTTACCTTTTCCAAGTACCTCTTTTCCATCTTCCCTTAGTGCAGGAGCAAACAAAACAAATACTTTCACATTTTAGCTGTGGTAGTGAGGACGGAATGCATCTGAAGTTGGGTTTTGTTTCTGTTTGAAAACAACAGTAGAATAAAAGGTACATAGTTCTGCCTTAAATATTTACATGTGGATTTCGTGACTAGAAAATCAGTAATCTAATTAAAAGTAGATATAGTATTTGTGGGTTCTGTACAAACTCTTGATCATACAACTTTTAAGCAGATTTCAGAAGTATGTTTGTGTCATCCAGTATTTGAAAGCTGTTTTGTGAGCTTCTTGTGAGTATCAGAGTTGTCAGTTTAAAAGTGGAATTAGCTAACAGACATTTTAAAACACTTCTGTCTATCCAAATAGCATCTGAGCACCAAGAGAGCAATATTGATTGATAAAATATTTGTTGCTCTGTCTAGAATCCTTGGCACCAACTCATTGTTCTTACTGAAGAAAGGATAGGCTAAAATTACATAAAACTAAGTTAGGTGGGAAAAATAACTGCATTTGTGGTAGGGTTACATAATATACTTGGAGCTGTTTTATGTAATTATGAAAGTATGGATTGCTCTTATAAAGTATAAGTAGGCAGAGTGACATTTTAAAGGGAAAATGAAGATTGAAAATAAAAAATGGACATAAAAGTGATGTGATCCAGAAAGCTCACAAATTGATCTGTTAGTCTAATAGTTTAAATAGAGAACTAAAAGCTTCTTTTGGGTTTGATTCATGAACAAAGAAAAACTTAGTATAGGAAGATGTGAAATATTAGGAGAAAGTCCCTCCATTGAAAGGAACCTGGGAAATAATTCTGTAGCTATCAAGGTCCAGGAGACATCTTTTCTGTCCTGTAAGCATAGGTAGGCTTCAAGCTGTCTGGTACCAAATAAACAGGGAAAATTATGCACAAAATACATGTCTGCTTTAGACTCCAAATTAGGCAAGTTGACCTGCAGAGTTGCCACTTCAGAAAGAAAAATGGACACAGCCTAATGTAAGAAGTTTTGCAAATGCTTTAGTCAGAAAGGAGTCAAATGCGTTAGTCAGAAAGGACAGGATAGAAAAATATGAGCAGCAGAGAAAGGGGTTGTTTTTCTCTGCTTTGTATAAAGCAGGCTTCCTTAAGTTTTGCTTTTGGATATCATAGATGACTAGAATTATTCAGAGCTTATCAAATATCTTCCAGCCAGCAAAATAACTAAGCATTAGAACACACGATACAAAGAAGCAGACAGTTTTCATGAGAAAGACCTTGATATTTTGTGCCTGGAAAGTACTATTTTCATAGTCCCAGATGTCAGCTACTATACAGGCGCAAAACCAGTCATCCATCCTGCCTAAGTGCTTCTCTATTGTCTTGAAAACTGACATCTGTTATTGCCTGCAAAGATCTGCATTAATTATCAGGCTAAGATGGCTCCTTTTTGTAACTCTTTGGCTTCCTGCAGAATTGTTACTAAATTAATGATTAAATAAGTTCTTGTGGTTTTTCCACTTGAAAGATAAAGTTGTGGGGTGCGGGAAAGGTAAGTCATGGGATTGGAAGAACCCTGAACTATTTTCTTCTTCAGGCCTTGTATCTTCTTGTCTATTGCAGTGGTAGCACAGTTCTGAAGTCCCTGTGCCTTGACATAAAAATTCAAGCCTGCCTGCCATGATTTCATGGTTGTCTATGCAAAGTAGAACATTTTGCTCAGTTTCTAGGCTTTTCTTCATGCAGTGAGTATTTTTCAGTCAGGCTGTTCATTCCTGCAAGTTTGACTTCCACTCAGCCTCTCTTCATGTGGGTGATACAGTTTCTTATATTTTCTTTTACTGCCTGTGGTAGGCAGGACAAATTATGCATTTTTTGAGATGCAGAATAACTGTCTACTCAAGAAGTTAGTGAAAAATAAGATTCAGTTTGCTGTCTCTGTTCAGAGCAATTTTTGGCTTTATATACCAGGGTAGGTCAGAAGAAGGGCAGAATCAATCCTTAAGGAGAAATAAAGGCAGAGATTGAGAAAAAAGTTTTGAGAAGCAAGAGATATTTAAAGGAAGGTGGAGGAGGGGATGGGGGAGGAGGTATAGAATATATGACATGATTGAAAAAAATTAAATTGTGCTTTAACGTGCAGTCTACCCTACTTTGCTTTTGAATTGTCTTCCCAGTCTTGTTACCTTCTGGGAAAGACAGATTCCAAAATTGACTGCTGTCGCTTTTGTCTTTATTTTACTTCTTCCTAGGAGAAAAAAATGAATAAAGAATTGATGTTTGGGGATATTTATATCTCTTGTAACTTACATAATAGAAAGTATATATCCTCTATTGTTACTAGTACTTTCCACATGCTATTCAAGGAGCTTTATTCTTTATGTTCTCTAAGTGTGGGATAAGACTGATTATGCATACTTTAAGATGCAGGATAATTGTCTACTCAAGGAGTTAATGAAGCATACAGTACAATTACTAAATTCATACCCTGAATTATTTTGCTATAGCTTTCCTAGTTAGGCAAACCCAGAAGAATTGTAGAGCTATCCTGGACCTTCTGGATCGATACTATATCATGGGCCGTCTACAAGGCAACAGCCTGACCTACTTCATATGTAACGAAATGGTTTAATATCATCTCTTAGTCTTAGCACATAATAAGCAAAGTCTTCTACAGGTTGGAATCATAATTTTTTTAAAAGAGTGTTTCTGTGTTACGTTCATGAATATTAAACACACCTTTCTAACTTTTACAAGAAAATCTTATGCAGCTACAAGAAAACTGGAAGAGAAGATAAAAAAGGAAAGAGTTTATCAAGTATAAAACCTTTTTGTAACATTTTTCATTTCAAGTGCCTAAAAGATTTTGTTGAAGAATTTTTATTGTGTTGTTGATCATCTTTTTTTACAAACAGCTGTCACGGTCTATGATAGAGTAAAGCCTAAACCCCTTAAACAAAGCTTTAAAATGGAATGGTAACTTAACTGGTCAGCAGTGTTTTGATTTCATCACTTTTATATCTCATAGTCTCTAGGGAATACAGATGTATTAAATTGAAAAAAGGGATGCTGATTTTATCAAATAAGCAGTCTGGTAATTGTGAAGAGACGCTTCCATGAATGGAACAGCTTTCCAGACATGCGGTGATTCTTTAGCAGATTTCTGCCTTATGATTTAGACAAGTAGAAAAGTGTTTGTTGAACTAGCAAGGAAAAAGACCGATTTCTAGTATTGTAGGAAACATTTTTCTTACAAATAAATGATCTATACTGAGGTAGCAATTTATCTGGCATTGAAGAAAACAAGCTGTTTTCAGGATTTTTTTAGCAGTTGAAAAAAATTATGAGAGCTAAATGTCTACATACAATGTGTTCACAAATCAACATCAACAGACATGTTTAAGGCAAACATAGTTCAGGGGAGCATCCCTGTTCGGGAAAATATTGACATACCAGCAGCGATGAATAGAGATGGCTTTAAATGCTAGTTTAACTATTATCTGAAAGTAATGTTTGTATTTGCTACCTGTAAGAATATTACTAGTTATGTGTGGTGCTTCTTTTTTTATTGGTGGTGTTTGTTAACAGCCTTATAGTAAGTGTATCTGAACGAGTAACATACACAGGTACAGATTATTTGTCTCCTTCTGACTTTTTAGGTTTTTTTACTTTATAAATGTTGTTGTTATAAAATGTAGTCCAAGCACTGGGCACGTACTAGAAACATTTAGTGCTTGGGTCAAAAAGCAGACAAACGTGGTGTGTGTACTAGAGCAGTTACTGACTTGCATGTTTTCAAATAATGATATATTCTGAGGTACAGGGAAACTGTAAGAGTTACTAAGCAAAGAAAAACATAAATGCCTGTGCTTGGATGTCTTGAACTCTGTGGCTAACGCATGAATTTTCTATTTCAATTTTTGTTTCAGTGAACATTGTTTTTGATGTGTGACAGGCTGTGGGTTTTTTTAAAGTGGAGGATAGTTATTTTCAACAAGTAATACAGTTTTCAATGCAAGTCTTATCAAATATTCTCTATAAATAGGCTCTGTTTATCATTTATAAAGAGATGTTGTATTGTGGCAATTGTAACTGGAATACAGCTTTGCAAAATTGTCATGATACCATCATCTTTTACAAAAAATGCCTAGCAGCATTTTTAGAATAACAGTGTGTATGGACTAGGTAATCCTTTTCCCTCCTGCCCATTCAAATGTGCACACTGCATGCAGAGTCACCCCAGGGCTATCTTTCTGTAGCATCTTAAAGCTTGTTTGTACAGCTATGCCCTTGGATATTTTGTTCCATGTGCACATGATCTCAAATATATACATACCTCTATCTACGCTTTCTTATGCTAGCTAAAATTCTTCTTTTTGCCTGTATATATCATGCTTAACCAAGAAAACTAACCGATTCCACTGATTGTTTATTCCTTATTCTGGTTGTGTTACATGCAGACCATCTATGTAAGTTGCTACTTGTATTCCTCCATAAGAGAAATATTTTCTGTTTTCTCCTGTAGGATATACTGGGAAATATCTAAATCATTATTCTGAATATTGCTCATGTTTTGGTTTCTTGCTGTGGGGAAAGATCTCTGTGGGTGAATCTGCTAAAAGAACAAGGAAGCAAGACAAAGACTTAAATAAGCAGGTGCAATACACAGGTTAGCTGTACAAAAGTTAGATGCTTGGCACCAGCAGTTATTTTAGAAGCATATATAGAGGTTCTGTAGGGAGCATCCCGTCTGTTGTTCATTTGTGGGAGATTTTGCTTCTAGTAGTTTTGCATTTTGATGTATATATTCGACCAGCTTCTTCCATTAACTTTGTGTGTACTGCTAATACTATTCTGTCTTGATATATGTTGATATAGGCTGTTCAGACTTATGATATAGGTTGTCCATACTTACTTATCCTCAGGGCAGTAGCGGTTCATTTCATTCAGGTGGTTCCTTATGAAAATATTAGTGAAATGCACATGCAATAGTAGGTTTTTCAATAATATGTTAAAAGCTGCAGAAATAACTTCTCACTTCAACCTTGCTAGCAGTCTACTTCCTGGAAGCAAAGAAATAATGTATAATACCAATTGATTGTTTATAAACCTGGAAAAATTGTTGTTATGTCAGTAAAAAATAACATGTTAAGTAGTGCTATTTGCCACATACCTAGTTTGTAGTGTAAAAGGGAGCAAAGCTCAAAGCCAAACTGAGATGCTTCCTAGCACACTCTCTAACATATCAAGGAATGACACAACTTCAGAGGAGTCAGACTGTTCTCCAAGGTAACCCAAGAATAGCTACACTGTCTGTACCTAATGTACTGGATTTTTAGTTTTCTCTTGAGACAGCTGGCCATGTGCCATAACAACCTGATGCCAAAAGTAAATGGCTCATCCTCCCTAAACACCGTTACATTTCAGCTACAGAGGTGTGTAGAAATCCTTCAAATACAGAAATCTGATCACAAGACTGAGACATCTTTTTTCAATTAGTTTGGTCACTGAAGTTCATCAGTCATCTTTATCCTGTCAGAAGAATTCGTGTTAAACTTGTTTCACATGGATAGACCTAGTTTCATATGAAACTGGGGTGCAATGGTTTACTTTTTAGTCATTTCCTTTTTGACACTTTAGATTTAAAATTGTCCATGTGGTTAAAAAGAAACCTGACATTTGCAAAACTGCTGAAGAAGGAATTGTTTTGTACCTTTGACATAATGTCATAGGGGGTTATAATATTCTTCATGTTAATTTGTTTTGGTTCCATAATAAAGTTAATTTGTTCTAGTTCCACAGTTGATTATGTTTATAGGATGAAGGAGGAAGGGCAACGTGGGGAAAGAGAAGTTGTAACTCTTCATGTCCCAGTTTAAACCCTATATTTGTTAAACACTCTGATTTATTGTCTCAAAAAATACTAACATTAGTTGCATGGTTTTCAGCGTGTCACACTGAATATTTAAAATTAATTTACCAGTACTTACCATGTATCTGTTTTAACTGGGACTATTTCTGTGACAGAACCATCTGGAATGAATACAGACTAAAACTTAAGTAGATATACTACTTTAATTTTTAGATATGTTAGTACTATCCTAGTACTTTTTTCCAGCATCTTGTTCTGTAAGAATTAGCTCTTCTTTTAATGAAGATGCGGCATGTTCATATGATTGTAACTGCTGTATATATAACCTATTTTGCAAGAGATGTGTGCTAACTGGGCCAACTGAGCCAGAAATGTTAACATGACCTTTTTATTGTGTATTAATTAACCAAGATTTGAGTTTCAAATACAGAAACCTCAGTTGACTTAATCCCATGATACATAAACTACAGAATTCAAAACAAATTGTTAAGTGTCCTAAGGCTAAGTCCATGATAGTAAGCTATAGCAGTAGGCCTTTCATTTGGTTTACTTCAGTTTGTCTCCCTTTTGAATGTTTCTCACTAAAATTTAATGTTAGAAGTTATTGGAAAATTTTGTAATCTTTAATTTCCTTTCCCATAAGGAAAGGAGGTATATTTACGATAAGGCAAATATGTATGGCCCCAGTTATTTCAAGAAATGTCTATATTCCAAAATGTTATAAACAGCAGATGCTTTAGCTATAATGGGACTTCTGTCTGAGGATGTTACTTAGGCGTTACTCAATTTCTGCAGATTTCCCCCTTAGGTGTGGAACTTCAGTACAGCTTAGCTTCAGTTCTGTATTTGAGTGCATTAATCTCCTTACATCAAAAACAGGGGGAAAACTGTTATGCAAGGAAGATGGAAAGATGTTTGGTGAATCTGAAGAATGTCAGCATCGTAGATGGAGGTAGTTCTTGAAAAATATTTGCTCCTGTGAGGAAGTGTGGCTGACAACTTAATGATTAGGTCAGGAGCTGGTAGTTGTTTTGGGAAGTTTTAAAATTCATCCTTCTCATATTGAAACTACTTGTTACTAAATTTCATTATGCACTAGGTGCTGTATAAGTGCATGCTTATTGTTTAAAAGCTAACATTCACAAATTATACATCTAATAGTTTATGCCTGATGTAGGTAGAAAGGGAAGGTATTTTATAATTGAAATATGACAGAACTTTAGCTGGAAAGACTGTGTGGGACATTAGTGTAATTCATCACCAATTCTGTACTTTTAGGTTGTTTTCTAGAAATCCATTAAATATGATAGGAAGATGGATTGTGGTCTATTTGTGAATGACATTATAATCGGTACATATGGTAATTAAGATCAACTTACAGAAATGTTGTCTGCAGGGTCCATCGGTTGGCTAGATATTTGGAATAAACTGAGGTGGGTGGAACCTAGTAATTTCAGAAGAACTTCTAGTTGTAGAAATACATTCAGCATACAGCAAATATTTTTCTAAACTTCTGATTTCTGTTCATATACGTGTAATTTCCTCACAACACATTAAAGTTCATAGCAAAGTTTCTCATGCTTAAATGTGAACCAAGGGCTTCAGAGCTGTAAAATCAAACATCCATTTACAACAACATAAAGGACAGGATTGCTGTTTAACTAATGATACCTCCTTTGTGAGATCTTTGTATTACTGCCTCTGAAATGGATACCAAATGGCACAAAATTTATTGTTGTCATCATCGTCTACTTTCTCTAAGGAGACTAATCCAAACAAAACACAGAAATACATGATATTTAAAAGGAGATATGACTGTAAGTATATATTCTAGGTCATAAAAATAAAACTCAATGTGCAGATACCTGAAAAATGTATCCCCTTTGCTTGCAAGTGTAGCTTGACAAACAGGCAGTGTAGCACATTTCAAACTACAGCATGGCTGGGCAATGACTCTACAGTTGTTATACATTAAAGAAAATCCACACAAGTTTGTGCACTAACCATGTTGTTGCTTTCATATTTCCTTAAATGTTAGTGTGTTACATAAGTTTGGATCATAAAGAGGTTGAGAATTATTTACAAAATGGACACTATGAGTGTGTATGTAAATTTATGTGTATTCAGTATGTGATCTATAGCCAGCCATCAAAAGACACAAGAGCACTGCTTTGTGTTACATTTTAATTACATTCTTCAAAATTTTTTAAGGGACTGCTTAGTTAAGCTTCTTTTGTTTGAAAAGGAAAACCCAGCAGCTGAAAAGATACCCAAGATCTGAAATGTGTAGTCTCTTGTAATATTCTTTCCGGCATGTGTCATGGGAAAATAAGTGGTATCAGGCCCTGAAGTTTTATTAACACTGAGTATTTTGAACCTGAAAGAGAAGCTTCAAATAATACATTCCTTTGTAATCCATACCCAAAGAGAAGTTTGAATACAGCAGGCATTTGTCATCATTATGGTTCAGTTTTGTTACTTCCAGCAAGTCCCTCTCATGAACTAGGACCCTGTTGTGATGTACTGCAAAGCCAACATTTATACTTTAATCTACACAAAGCAGTAGAATTAAATAAAAACAAAACAAAAGGTAGTTTTTCATTATCATGCTCATTAAATTTTACACTCAGAAAAATCAGATGAAAGTTTCTTTATAGGTGGGAATAGTAGTCTCCTCTGTTACTACAATATCTTATCATTCATAAAACAATAGCTTTGTATAACATTTTACAAAGCAGTAACTTTAGGGTTGAAATTTTGCCATGTGTATTAGTCATCAAAGGCTAACTCTTCTGTGTTGGTCAAAATATTTAATTAGTCTGCAGAACAGTACAAGAAGAAAAATGTTCCTTTCCCTGTGTTAAATGTTGTACGGACCATTTTGCTTGAAATGCTGTGGCACCTGCAGACTCTGGAAGAGGGACCTGACAATTAGAAGGACACAGTCTTAGTATCAGAGACTGCCCTTCTCTGGGAAATCCACTCAATTAATCTAAATTATAAATCTTTGGAGCATTGCAGCTCATACAAGCTTCTAGAGTTTGCAAGGGTGAAAAATCTGAAGCCTTGTTGGTGTTAGGCTTCAGTCCCCACTGCTCCCTGAGCTGACCAGACCTACCATGGCCACAGAACAAAGAACAAATCAGGGAGAATGCTTCAGCACAGAACTCATCCTGCCTTGCCTGCTTTCCCCATTTATTGGCTGAGCTTGGGCTGGGCATTGTAATTAAAAATAGGGCATTTGTCTGTTCTTTACTGGCAATAAACCTTTTGCTGGCAATTTGGTATCATGACAAAGAAAGCTCTGTTTCCAAAGTTGAGGAGCCAAAACTATATTGAAGGGAAGGGAAAGGGAATAGGAAACAGTTCAAAGAATATGAAGCTGTAAAAAAGGAAAATCCAGGAGTGTCCAAAAGAAAGGATGAACTAAGGAAGGATCAAAAACAGTAGAATAAAGACTACAAGACTGGATAGTCATTTTGGGAATAGAGAGAGGGAAGACTGAGTGTTGTAACAAAGAGTTTCCAGCTTGCAGTCAGGCAATCCAGAGTCACAGCCATGTTGGCTGAAGCAGAATGAAGCTCCAAGAGTTCAACAGTCAGATTTGCTCAGCCTTGACTAAGGGTAAGTCAGGAATGACCTGTTTAAAGAAGAGGAAATGGGCTTAATGGCCAGTCAATCTCAAATTCTTCTGAATCAATTGGACTCTCTTCTGTGCCAGCTCACAGGTATCGTGATAGCTGTAATAAACATGGGATGGGAATGCATGATCGTGCAATTCTCTTTCCAGGTATGATACTACAGTCTCCTTGGACAACTCCCATTACCTAAAGTGAACTGGTTAGAGCTAGTAGCTCTTGATCATTATCTGGGTGTATATATACATATACATATATATATGTGTGTGTGTATAATCTTGTAAAATCTCTCTTATGTATCTGTATGTGTGTGTGTATATATAGGTGAATACTTTCATAAAATCTCTGATGCGGCCCCATTTCAAGTACCATGTGCAGTTTTGGGCACTTCAGATTATAAGAGTGTGTCCAGAGGAGGGCGACCAAGATGGTGAAAGGCCTTGAGGGCAAGACTTATGAGGAGCGTCTGAGGTCACTTGGTTTTTTCAGCTTGGAAAAGAGAAGGCTAAGTGGTAGCCTCATCACAGCCTACAACTTCCTCAAGGGGTAGGAGAGGGGGAGGTGCTGACCTCCTCTCTCTAGTGACCATTAACAGGACATGGGGAAATGGAATGAAGCTGTGTCAGGGTAGGTTTAGGTTGGATGTTAGGAAAAGGTTCTTCGCTGAGGGGTTGGTTGATCAGTGGAACAGGCTCCCCAAGGAAGTGGTCATGGCACCAAGCCTCTCAGAGTTCAGGGAATGTCTGGATGGCTCTTTATTAGTTTTACAGAATCCTGCGAGGAGCAGAGAGGTGGACTAACGATCCTTAAAAGTCCCTTCCACTTGAGGTCTTCTATGATTCTATAAATATTTATGAGGTTAGGGTGGATAGTATGTAAAGTGCAACAGACTCCAAGACTGCTGGATTTCATGAAAGGGAAGGCCTTACTGAGACGTGTGCTGTGGAGTGGGCATCAGCACTTGCCAAGGGAGTTGGTAGGAAATATATGCTTTTAAGTTAGGGCAGCTCTTGACAAAGGAGTACTGATTCCTGCTTGAAAGCTTCAGGGTGTTGGAGAAGATAGAGCAGCACAAAGTTGTTGCTGTCCTTTTAGAGTGACATGGATTGAAACTGCTGAGAATCAGGTACTACCGTGCAGTTTTAGGGGTAGGAAGTCTGGCCAAGAAGTCACAACATGTTGGCAACAAAAGCTGTTCAAAATTCTGCCCAGTCTTTGATGAGGACAAGGTTTTTCTTGCTTCTAGGAAGTAGTTCAGGTGTTTACAGCTTAGTAGGCAGATATGTGTGTAAAACCACTATGAGAGACTTCAGGATGTGGGACAAGCCTGTTTGTATAGCTAGGCATTCCTTTTGTTAATCAAGATTGTATCCTGTATCACCAGAAATTCATCTAAACAAGTATATGATTTAGCAAAAACATAGCTTATTTTTTACATTTTTAACCTAGAACATGGCAAGTGTCATATTTTCTACAGTTTTATTTGAATACCTGTGATTTTTATCAGGCACCATTTGCCTAGAAATTTGGAATACAATATAAATGTGCAAAATCAACGTTTCATTTTTGGTGTTATTGGTGAAATAAAACTACTCTGAATGCGTGTGTCATGGTTTTAGCCAAAATCACCGAAACCAGACCGACAGATGGCCCTTCCCTCCCCCCGAAAGAGGAGAGGAAGAGATAAGGAGATTTAGAAGTTTAGAATGAACTAAACTACTTTAATGAAGAATTAATA